>VZRI01011326.1:4693-60891 GCA_013397515.1 Upupa epops
TGCAAGATGGAACATAGGAGGTCCCATATGAATATCAGAAGGCATTTCTCAGTGAGGGTATGGAGCATTGGAACAGGCTGCCCAGGGGGACTGTGGAGTTTCCTTCTCTGAAGACATTCAAGACCCATCTGGATCTGTTCCTGTGCAACTTGGTCTAGGTGATCCTGCTGTGGCAGGGGGATCAAACTAGATGATCCTTTGACGTCCCCTCCGATCCCTAATGATTCTATGATTTTTGTTCCACATACTTCACTTAGGAAAGCAACATAACCCATCCCACTGCACCTCAGCTGTGTGCTGTTTCACCAAAGCTGCTAATTAAAGGCTTTTGGAGTGTGGGACAGCCTTTTCTTCTGATGCTTTGCCAGCAGTGGAGGCAGTAAATTCTAATAACAACTGGGTAGTCTGGACTACCCGCCTGGATGCTTTCCTCTGTGATCTGTGTTAGATAGTTTTGTCCTGCTCCGGCAGGGGGGTTGGACTTGATGATCTCTTGGGTCCCTTCCAACCCCTAACATCCTATGATCCTATGATCCTATGACTCAAATTGTGCTCCATGGGAATTGCATCAAAAATGCAACGAGAACTATAAGGTAATGTGCATTCTCTACCAACTGAAAGCTTAAGGAGAAATGTGGGTTTGTTTTTTTTCCCCATTCCACTCTCTCACACGTTTTACAGTTGTGCATATGGTGTGATCTCAAGTTGTTGTGGCTTATCCAGCAAAGCCATTTTTTCTCTTACCCAAGCAGAAAGTCTACTTTCTTGTCTCAATCTCCTTGTAGACCGTCTGCCCATTTCTCTATTCTGGACTCAGTGGTTGGTCTGCTTGGCAGATACCATAATCCTACTCCTTCTTTCCCTGTCTAGATGATGTATTTGCCTCTAACACAGTCTCTGAGATCAAGGGTGAAAAAGACTTCTAAGCGTGCAACCCCCACTTACGGCAAAGTTGAGCTGCCAATTTTTACATTGTGGGTAAAGAAGAAGAAATACGGAAAAAATTGTTACATCTTAATCAATCTATCTCAGGTCTGAAATCCACAAACCAGGGTTAGAATGTGATTTTTATTCCTCTAGCCCCAAATCATCGCTGTGGTGGCCAGGGAGATTTCCACTGTAGTGGAATTGTCAGAGGCCTGGAGAGCTCTAAGTGATATATAAACGAGTAGCAGAGGTAATATTAATAGACTACTGTGGGGAAAAAGAAATAATTCGATCTGTTTGGTCAAAATTAGTCATGTTTTTTAACTTAATGCTGATCATCCATGTTTACCTACTTATTTGAAGAATAAATTGCTTAATTACTTTTAGTTTCCAGATGAGTCTATTTCATCTGCATCACCTTCAATATGAGTCACTACTAGTAGCAACTTATCCTTGTTTTCCTCAAAGTCTTTCAGTGTTTTCTCAGGAGCTGCTTCACGTTTGCAATCAGATTTGAAGCACAAGATCCAGGGACAATTTATCTGTTTTCTGATGCTCATTGGTCTCTGCTTCCAGAAATTTCAACAGGAAAATTAAAGGAAGGCACATGGAACACAGCTCACTCATCTATCTCAACTTCAGTCAGATAAAACTTGATCTGAGGTTAACCTTGGAATTGGTAACTTAATGGAACAGTTCTTCAGCTGTCAGATAAAGGTAAACAGAGGGTACAAAGAAAAAAAGAGGCAGGATAGATATCCAAAGGACTAGATGTGAGATTACTTCCACTATCAATATGTTACAATGTCATTTCAACAAAACACAATACTTGTATTTACGAGATTTCATGAAAATATGTCAGTCAATGCCAAAACATTCACAGAAGGAACAGTCTGGGAATGCAGAAAAATTACATTTCAGCATCAATAACATCTCACATTTTCTTTAAAGTGGTATAGTTAATTAGAGTGTACAGTCCTCAAAGCATAAACATGTAACTCTAATTAGTACTAATGGAAATTAGACAGTCATCAAAGGTAGAATATACTTCCATCTTTACAAAAGTAATCAGTGTGTCACAAAGCTGTATTTTTCTTTAGCTATCATCCACATGCTACGCAATGCAAGTACAAAGGTTTCCATTTATTTAAATTCAAATTATGCATTTAGGAAAGATTTTTCCTTCACTGGAAAGGCTGAATGTAGGAAATCAGTCTGTTATTCTGTTAAAAAAATATACAGCAAAATGCAGTACAAATAATTACCTTTATAATTAAAGGCTGTCATTGTAAAATGCTTTGAAAAATCCTGTTACTGAAGTAACTTTTCACTGCTATTCTGGTAAAGATATAAATAGGTGATTCCTGTCTCTCTTTATTAGCAGGCTGTTTCGACTGGAGAAGGAGTGATGGTTTTAATCTGAAAGTCGGAAAATTCAGATTACATACAAGGAAGATATTTTATAACAATGAGGATGATGAAACACTGGACCAGTTTGGCCAGAATGCTAGTAGATGCTCCATTCCTGAAGACACTCCACATCAGGTTGGACAGTCCTCTAAGCAACCTGATCTAGTAGAAGGTGTCCCTGCCCACTGCAGGGGGGTTGGAATAAATGACCTTCACAGGCTTCTTCCATCTCAAACTAGTCTATGAATATGCAGTTACTAATGTCTTAAAAAAGATGATGAAATGATGGCAGGTCTAATACAAAACCCAAACATCTACTTCTTTCAGTTATTCAATAAATACTCCGACAAAGTAGTAACCTTTATCCTGTCTTGAGGAGTGCTGAAAAGGAGAGTCATGAGCAACTCTCACAGAAAGCACAAGCCGTCTCATATCTCTCTTTTTGGATGTAATTTGTGCGTTAAAACTAACCACAAAAAATATACTACAACCCAGTTCTTATTGCAGCACAAGCTTCAACACTGTTTAAAATACAAACACAGCAAAGCGTAACAAAAATTCTTCCTGAAAAGGTACCTAACAAATCATCTGCTCCTGCCATATCAAACAGCTTCTCTATGCTCAGCACAGAGCACTTGGTAGCACTACCAGAGTCAGCAGCTCTTAGTTTCTCAGTATCAGATTCCCTATTTGCTAAAAGATCAAATGCTTTTACTGATCCCTGAGCTCTTTAACCTTGTTTAAACAGTAACACACAGTGGGCATCTATCAAACAAGGAACTCACTGAATTCTTTCACACGTAAGAAAGAATAAATGCTACTTTTTTGAGATATACATGAGAGATACACTGGAGTTGTGTGTGCTCAGCACCCCTGAAAAATCAAACTTTATATTCTTAGATAAGTATTCTTTTGTTCCACAAATAAGATATTAATTACATTTACTAGAAATACCAGAAGCCTTTCTGAAATTCTAATTAGGAAACAATACACATACATACTGACTCTATTCTAAATTACATCTTCTTTTTTAATCTTCATAATAGTAATTAAAAAATATATTTCAGTATGATAATACAGTGACTAAGTTCTAACAGAACAAGTATTAACTGAATAGCTACAGATATATAAATGTACCCAGACCAAGTTATTGAGTAAAATTGTTTGAGTTTTGCTCTGAGATTTCCTATGTTTATTAAACAAAAACAAGTATCACAGAATCAGACAGATACTAAGTCAATATCCACAAATACCCTTAATAAGTACAAAAATAACCATCAAACACATTACCAGTGCCAGAAATTAGGAAATGTCATTATTTTCAACAAATGGAATGTCTATAGCATTCAGAAACTCCCCTCAAACCATTCAGGAGCCAGGTTATTCATTATACTGCTTATACTGCTTGTTTGCTTTGAGCTATGGGATATCTTACCCTCAGATAAAACCAAACTGCATTACAAATATTAGGTCTTTTTCCTGGAGTTTAGCCTTACTTAATATAAAGCTGACCCATAAACATAATTTATTGAACACTCAGACTTGTTCATTATCCTAACAAGGGCAAAAGCTGCTGCTAATGTAGTATATTTTAGTTAGTTGGTGAGACAACCGGTAGCTGCGTGTTGTAGCACTCAAGATGGACACATTCAACACTAAAAAAGTATGTTTTGTTAAAAAAAGAATGCTTTTAAAGCTGGTAATAAGACAGAAAAGATCCAGTACTGAAAAACACAGTGTCTACTACTATTTTCATATACTTTATAGCCAGTGGGAGTGGGACATGGTGACAGTGCCTGAACTGAATCTGTGCATTTTCACTTCCAGCTCTTTTTCAATGTCCTCAGACATTATAGTTAAGTTCTTAAAAATATAATGTTATGAATTCTACTGGAATAATAGAGTGAAATTATTATTATTTCCATTCCAGTAACATGTATGGGTTAATCAGGTGTTCAAAAACAGGAGTTTTGAGGAAAAATTGTCTTCAGCTAAAGGTTTACCGCAATAGGAGCTCAAGAAATAGCTGGAAAATAAGAGAGTATTAAACCAGTAAAAAACATTCACATAACGCTTTACATGATCATTTAAAATTGCTAAATAATAACAAAAAGCTTAACATCCTAAAATGGTGAGTCCTTGTGCCTAGGAGGACAATGTACAATGCTGGGTATGAAAAAGGAAAAGGCAAAAAATCCTAACTTACATAAATTTCATTACATGTGCAGGTACCCAGAACGAAAAGAACTAGCATCCACCTTTGAAACATTTCACAACAGAAAACCATTTCCATCTCTCTAAAAATCTGGAATCCATCACATATCAGTGGAAATGCTGCTGATTATAATATTACCTCTGCAGTTCATGTCTATGAATGGACATGACATCATCATTCAGGTAATTTGTAATGTGGTTTGGAGCTGTAATTCATAATATGGCTAGGAGCCTCCTTCTCTAAATTGCCATAAATTAATTGCTTCTTCACTAAATCAAAATATGGAGATGACCAGAAAACAAAATATTGGAGAGTTCAAGAATCTTTATTCCCAGTTAGAACAGACTAAACACCTTCTTTATGAAAAGATTCATCAGAAATTCAAATAGAATACACTGAAATCCTTTTTTATAAATGCTGAACTGTTCCCTCTGACACTACCAACACAGAATTCCTGCATGAATAAAGCAGTATGCACGTGTAAATTTCATTAATAGAGAAATGTCAAAACAAAATAATTAAACCAAGGCAACATTTTGACAACAACAAATAAATAAAATCACAATACCCAAAATCTGAAAAAGCTACAGGGAACTATTTATTGCTTTTTCCCAGAGCTCTACAGAAGCACTCTTTCATACAAAGCTTGCAAGTCAAATCCAAAAAAAAGGAAAGAAATTATCAAAAATCTTTCCTGTTGAAAGTATCTTTAGCCAGTCATAACTGTCACTCCGAATCTGTCACACCAGTGGTACCTGAAAACTTATCATCACCTGACAGCTGCTTAGTGTCCTTTCCCAATGAGCTATGTCAGTCAAAATCCTGGTAACCAATACACAAAGATCTGAATCATTGGTATGGAACAGACAGTCCCATTTTGGGAGACACAACTTTGGACACAACTCCAGTGTAAGAAGAAAAGAAGCTGCTTCATATCCTCAAGATGGCTGCTCTTGAGTGGTGTCAAAACTATTCATTTGAAGCTATAATATCTAATTCTCATGTGTTGCCTGTCATGCTATGAAGAAGATTAGCTTCACCTGCTTGATGCTTATTTTGCTCTAAACTGGTTCTCCAGTCAGGTTTTTATTTTCAAATTGCAGTTCAGATGCAAATACTTTGGGCTTCAAAGCAGCTTTGGCAGAAGAAATTTTGTGAGCCATATGTCTAAAGTAGGCTGCAAGTACAGAAAGAACATTCTACACATTTCCCTTTGAAGCATTTCTCAAATCTGATGGTCTTCCTTAATTTTTTTATCTGTAGCTGAGAACTTGATGAATGAAGACATCAGCTAAAACTGCATTCAAGTGGAATCACTCTCTCAGCTTTGGCAGTAACTTGTAAGTTCCATGAAAAACCTGATTGCTTCTTCTGGTCTCCTGTTTTAGTAATTTTATCTTAAATAGGGTGCTTGGGACTTAATTACCTCACTGGAGAGACTATGAATTGGTATAGCCCTATTCATGGATCAAAATCTACAGTTACTTATTTGGCAAAAAAATACACGTTGCTATGATGGTTGCTAGTTGGCAAACACCAAGTTGCCTCTTGTTTATCTCCACTCTGCAGACTCGTACAGGCATTACGGGGGCCACAGTAAATTAAAAACGTAAAATGAAACCAGCTTGTCAAAAATGGAACAATTTGAAGTTCACAGCAGTTTTGTTCTCAACTCCACTTCACATATCCCCAAATAAAGACAAGCTACAACTGTAAAGTACAACTTTTGCCCAGACAAAATGTCATGGAGGCTGTAACAGATGCTCCTCAGGCATTGTGTCAGCAGGGTTAGGGCAAGAGTACGGCTCTGGACTAGTTTTGGGGCTGACCACTAATCACAATTCACATTAATGCTTTTCACACCAGCTGCATGTCTCTCTCTAATCACTAGGGCCAGTTTTGAAGATCAGAAACACTATGGTTAAGCGGAAATTCTTGCTGCCTATATATGTCCTCCCAGAAGCTGACGAGAGTTGCAGAATAAAAAGATGTTCTTAATTTGAAAGACACACCCTGTGGCACTGAAGAATCACTAACACAGGCTTTTGTGCTCGCTATTAGACTGTCCCTTCATTTCTCCACACTGCTCTTGCCTCTGCTTTCTCTGTACCCAGCTGTTCTCCTTTTTCTCATTATATTTTTGTTGTTACTTATGCTTTTAGTCTGCAGATTTCTCCCTCCAGTGCCTTTCCCCTCTAATCCTGATGTAACTAAAAGAACAGGTCTGAACTGCAACAGGATGCAGACTGGATCAAAAAGAGCCTGTGCCAGCTCTTTCTGCTGTAACAGAACTGAGACCATGGACAGACCCTTGAAAGAATCCTAAATATACACCCTAAGCATACATAGGCAGAACCACTTTTCCAAACATACTGAAACGAAAAGTCCTTTATTGTCACACCAGAAGAGGTAATAAGCAAAACTGCTGAAGCATCAACTGCATTTTCACACAAAGAATAGAATCATAGGCATTGGAAGGGACCTCAAAAGATCATCTAGTCCAATCCCCCTGCCACAGCAGGACCACCTCGACCAAGTCGCACAGGAACACATTCAGGCAGGTCCTGAACGTCTCCAGAGAAGGAGACTCCACAACCCCCCTGGGAAGCCTGTTCCAATGCTCTGTTACCCTCACTGAGAAGAGGTTTCTTCTGAGATTTATATGGAACCTCCATTTAATAAAAACAACATGTGTCACAGAGAAATGAATGAATGGCAAACGTGAGTCAGTATCACAGCAATCTGCTGTTTGAGCAGGAAAAAAAAAATATACAATAAACAACGGAATCAACTGAAGATCTAAGAATAAAAAGGACTAAAGGTGAAATAAATTTACATATACGTCTACAGATGTTTTCAAAAAGCAGTTTTTATGGATCCACAAGCATTTGAGCAGCACAGAATGGTAAATGATGTGCTGGTTTTACTGCCTCTTAATTCAAGGGAAAAAACCCAACACACAACTAGAAATGTAAAATTTTGAGGGTTAAAGCTAAGTACGTTATAAGCTGTACAGTTTACCAATCTGTCACAAAACACAACTTGAGTATTTGTTAAAAGACTGTCTACTTAGAGAAAGGTAAGAAAACCAAATGAATTGAAAGGATTTGGGCTAGGCAAATGGAAAAAAGGCAAAATCAGCCTACTCTGCTGCACATAGCTACTAAAGGCATAACCCTTTCCTGTAAAGTCCTCCTTTACAGAGAATTGAACTGCTGATGAACAAATTAGTGGTGACTTAAATGAGCCTGTAAGGAGGACCATAAAACCAGCTGCATGTATAAACAGCAGCTTCCAAAGGAAAAGTTAATGGGTTACTGCAAACCCAACCCACAGGGAAAGAACTACAGCTCCAGCTGGGAAACAGGCACGCTTTTGCTCAGGAGGAGTAATGATAAGTAGTGAAAACAGAACAAACATACAGAACTTGAAAATAATACCCTTCACGCATCATGCCGATCACAATCATGCCGATGCTTCGACACATACATCTCTTAAGGCTTTACATATAGCAGAAAGAAGTGTAGCATTCTGGAGGGAACTCACAAACCTGTTGAATAAACCCACCACCACCTGTTATCATTCCAAAACACTCACTCCACTGTTCTGGTTTGCTCATGTGAAAATGTTTTTCCTAGACGGGTAGCATTCCAAAACTCTCATGATGTTGCACATCCAGTTTATATTTGTTCATCATATTAAGGACTACTCTCTTAGTCAAATACACCACTGAGTAAAGGTCTCCCTCATTCATGAGCATTGCTATGGCAAACTGAAGAGTAAACTTAATGCATGCACCGCAGTCAGGAGACCTTTGTTTTGACAGACAGGGAGAATTAAGATTTATTAAGTGTTTTCCATTGGCTTCACATACAGAACTACTCAAACCTTCAACATTAAGTTGTTATCTATAAACACTGGTTAAGATATTTCAACCATTCTTCTAACCTCTATTCAGAAATACTTGGAAAATATTTTAGAAGCAATGTTTAAGTATATTTAAATTCTTAAAGCTTTGGGCTGTGGACTAAGTCGAAAATCAATAGGGACATAAATGTTAAGGAGTTTTGCAATGAATAGATGTATTTTTAGCTAAAGGTTGTGAAAGGTAGTTTGGTCTTCCACTAATTGGAATACTTGGATTCAGTTTTCCTAACTTCCATCCCATCGTGTAGATTTTATCCCATACCTATAGATTTAACTGAGCATGGAATCAGTCCACATCTTACTAAATATAACTACAAGAAAGTTGTTACAGGACAAGATCTACTTCTGAAGGTAAACTTCAGGTCCTCAGCAGAGGGAGTAGAACACTTCTAATGATAAAACACCACCACCAAAAAAAAGAAAAAACCAAAACACAAAACCCCAAATGCCTAGGAAAACCTTTTGCAATCAATAAAGACACTGAAAGCTGCATGACAGAGTAGAGTTCATGGCCAATACAATGCTGTATTAGTATACAAAGAATACTGAGGAAGGAAGCAGATTTCTGAAGAGATGCACTAAGAAGTCATTTACAAAATACAATGGTGACACAAGTTAATGGCCTCAAATACACAGCATTAGTCAATGCTTGTTAATGATCATTAACAGTGGCACCAGTATCGATGTAGCAATAGGGCTTAACTTACTTGATCTGAGCAGAGATTACCCAAGATCTACTTCTAAGCAAGCACCAGTTAGACATAACTAATATGAGAGCAGAAAGATGCTCAGTGCATGCAGCAGATCTTAATGGTGTGGCTGGACATGGGAGATCAATTAAAATAACCACTGAGGAATATTATTAAGGACTACAGTCCTTAAATATGGTCCAGAAGAAGTAACTGTGGGGAAAGCTCTACTGTGTTAAAACCAATGGATGAAATAATCTTGTGTGGGGGGCAGGCAAAACACCTTCCTGAGCAACAAACTATAGAACTGTTCATCCTCAGGAGATGAAAGGAACTGGATTCCCACCTCTGCCCCAAAGCTGCAGATATGCTGTCCAACAACATCTAAGCAGGTGAGATTCACTCACAAGGACAAGTCCCTAAATCTGAAGAATAAAAGTATCTCTGCTTCAGGTAAGAAATTTAGTATTTCCTTTGTGATAATGATTACTAATGAAAAGATATTTTATCTGATAAATTCCTACAGAAATGAGATTAAATCTCCATTTTCAAGCAGAAAAAAATTAATAGGATATTCCTCATCTTGATTTTTAAGGATGTTACATCCACGCACAGCTGCAACCCAAATAATTTCATGTCATCTTACAGTACCATATAAATTAATGTTTCAGCTTCTATTTCCTGTTCACAGTTTTTTGTAGATTTATGCACTTTACATTTGTCTCTTGCCTTACATACATTCTTCACATGCAATATTTAAGAATAGATTATTTTTCTAAAAAGAAAAACACAGATATAATTAAATCAAACTCTTACTCACCTAAACTCAAAATCAAACCAAATAATTCCAAAAAACCCCAAGCAAATATAAAGCACAATACAAGTTTATCCTAATCCAAGACTGGCCATCTTTTGAGAACACTCAATTCTTGCCTCAAGGCTGACAGCAAGGCACATTGTGCCCAGTACCAGGGCTGGTAACAGCTGGCTTGTAGTGAAGTCTTCAGCAACAGTGCAAATATGGCCCCAAACTCCTCCATTCCACTCCTCAATGAGGTAATTAAATCTCTCAACCCATCTCACCACAACATTGCTTAACTTTTGTTTAACAAAGTGTTTCAATAAATCATTATAAGAGTGTTGATCACAACTTTTTTTCTCCTTTTTAGCAGTTTCTGAGAGAATCTTCAGCCAGCCTGGAGACACTCTATGCATCTTTTTGATTTTTCTGTGGATTTTCCAAAACTTACTCTTCAGGCTTGGCAAAAACTATGTGTATAATTCACACCATTGCTTGAGTATTACAAAAGAAGAGGCTTAGCTAAAAGCTTCCAAAGATCAGAGCGCTATCTCCTAGCTTTTTACTTGCTCTTCTACATGCTGCTTTTCACTACTCAGGGAATCAAAGTCCAACCACCCTCTGCTGCCTTTCAGAAATAAACCCTTCACACTGAACCACAGGCAACAAAACAACTCCCTGGCCTGGTTTCCAGCTTTAGGCTCCACACAGAGAGATTCGTATAAATAATGAATGCTGTACGCAGAGCTGGCAAAAGCACTACTGCATGTACGTACCACACTTTGCTGCTGCCCAAGTCCCAGACAGAGCATCAATGCATCATGTCACAGCCTAAATATCAGAATGCCATGCACAGGCTCTCCTCCACTGAAGATGCACTTGTGTACAATGGCTGTATTCCAGCCTGGCCACTTCAAGCTCCCATTGAAGGGATGGGGAAAAAACATAAAGCAGGACTTCACTCTTAATACCCATCATAAATTACAGGAGTAATACCAACTTGTACACATATGCAATTCTAACAGAAATATTTTTCTGTTTATTGATTTCAACTCAGCAACAACTTCCTAGAGGAGAACCTCTCTTATTCCTCATTGATGGGTTGAGTTCTTGCATTTGACGCATAGTTACTGCAAAACATCAACACAGAATTGTTTAGGTTGATGTTCCAGTTCAGGATCAAATTTTGAAGGGCTGAGAGACCCAGTTAGGAATTCCCCTCCCCCCAGTCTATATGATAAAAAAAGGCTTGACACAAATGCACAGTGATCACAATGAACATGAAAGCAGTCCTTAAGAGCAAGCGCCTCCAAACATGGGGAGAAATGGGGAGAAAGAAGAAAAGGAGCAGGAGCAGCCCCCAGCCTCAGCAAATTTCTCCCTTTATGCTGAGTGACATTTATGGGAGGGAGAACACCAGGGCAGCTGCCCTCAGTTTCATCCCTCCCAGCTTCAGCATCTAGCTGACTCCAATCTGTTGATGGCTTGTAGGAGACTCTCATCCAGAAAGACCGGGACAACCAGTCCCTTGGTTTCACTGGTGTTCAAAAGATTAGGCACCACACTTTCTGTTTTCCCTTGTGCTGATAAAATTGATGTGTGAAACTAAAATAAAAATGCCCACACCAGAACTTCTAGATAGTACTAAGAAAACGAAAGACATGCCTCTGCTGAAGCTAACAGAGGAAATCTGGAAATAGAAAAACAAAAATAAACCAATCAAATTCAAGAGCTTGTGTCAAAACAAAAACAGGCTTCTATTGCCTTGATGCTGTTCCCAAGGCAGAGAGAAAGTATTTTTGACTTGGGATAGAGTGCTTTTATATCATCTCCGAAGCAACACATTCAAACTCTAAATAAATAAATAAACTGAAGAATCTTTGCCTTGAAAACATATACACATGAAAAATTATTTGCTTTGGAAATTAAATCCTAACAGGTTAGACCTTCTGGGATTGCCAAAACAACCTATGACTGCCTATGCTGGACAAGCTGATAAACCCAATTTTAAAACCAGGATTTTGTGACAAAATAAAGAGATACATGTTTTCTCCAGAAATCTCAGGCAAATATTATCTAGAAAATTCAAGCAATTTTTATATTCACTGACAGAATAAAGGCCAAGATTCTGAATGTTGTTGTCATTAACAGCCAGACTCCCTGATAATAGGAGATGCAACTCCCCACCAAAACTGCAGTTTCTGAGCCCTCAATATTTCTGACTGGTCTGCGTATGTATTTCTAAGTAACTTAGCAAAAACATTGAAAATACAATGGAAAAATGCTTTAGTATGGTTCAAAGACCCTGGTGCAGACTGCTGGTATTAGCAGATGAGCAACGATTCATGCATTGGTTTATGAATACCTAATAGTGTGATGATACAGCTGTTGCTACTGCTACAACTAGTTAGAATTATGTCCTAATAGACCATCTTCCCTTAAATGTACCATCCTAGCACCCAGGAGACATGCTCCTCAAGAAAACCATGGTCAGAAAATGAGATACCATGCCTGACCTGAAGCTGAGACTGGTCCCTTTCACAAAATACTAACAATCCAAGACAGAAGCACTACAAGATACATTGAGTCTCTTAACAAGGTTTTTTTGCAAGGGGAACTTTTAACTCCAGCACTTTCTTAAATTTAATTACCATGGACAGGTTAAGCTACATTGCAGTTTCATACTTAGACTTAAGAATGCCCAGCCATTTTGCCATCTTCTCAGCAGCAACATGCTAGCTGAGATTTAAGTACTCCTATTATTCACTGACATCATTTTGAATTCCACTTCCTATTAAAAAACCTGAAGATCAATACTGCTAAGAGAAAATGTTCTCTCATTTAACAGCTTCAAAATTATGCCAAGCAAGAAGCTCTTTCAGCTAACATGGATTGAACTGACTCTCGCTTATGTATCTCTCCACCATATCCTTTACAATTGAGATTTGTAATTCAAAAAGTTCATTCAGTTATTATCCAAAAAGAAAAATACTAGCCTTCATCCATATTTTCCTTCCCTTTCTTTACCAAATTCTTACCAAAAGCAAAGCAAAACGCTCAGTCGGGATTATAAAAAGATTACCTTTGATGTAAAACAAAGGCAAAACAGAGAAGCAAGAAATATACCTCATCAAGACCATCTTCAAATTATATTAGATGTGAATATATTTTTTTGCTTTTAAAACTAGCTGAAATCAGCAACAGCTGATTATTTCAGATAATGAACAACATTTTCTCTGCAGCTGTAAACATTTACATAATTATTGATGTTGGTGGCAGGCACACAAAATTGGGGAACCCATTACAAGCAGAAAAGGAAACACGGTAAAAACTTAATAAAGAGTAGACTAGAAGTATCTATGTAGAGAGGATTTTTGTAGTGGAGGGACTTGAAAACAAGAAGGAAATAACATTGTGTTTGGAAGACAATGCCAGAGAAATTCAAACATCAGTATAGGAAGTATCACTAAATGGTAGCAGTTAAATACTAGGCCTTTGGAACACAGTGATTCATCCCACACACAAAATCCTTAAATCAGACTTTTTTTCTATAAAATATTGTCTGGACCCTGAAAAACTCGCCTGCAGCAGGAATCTCTTTTTCAATTTCTATTCCACAATTCTATGATCCCTTCCCAGGTAGTCAAGATGATAAAACCTTCACATGGATACAGATTGTTCAATCCCAAGAGGAGCAAAAACTAGCTACTTATTTTCCACTGAACTCTTCCTGTAGAGTCCTGAAGCTCTCACCCTGCTGATATGCAAAGTGCCGAATGCTCCTCCCCAGCTCCACAGTAATGCAAGCTGGGTATCAATTTATATATTTCATTCTCTATGCATATAATGCCAACACAGCAACATTAACCATGCTGAAAGAAAATACGATTTCATCTTAAGTGTTAAAAGTAAGCAGGAATCAGAAATGCTGGTTTGCAAGACTTATTAACTGAGATATCAATTTCATTGACTAAAACTGGAGTTTTCAAAGAAAATGCAAATTAAAAAAATCTATCCATGTTTAGAAATACTAAGCAATTAGTAAAATCCTTAATTATTTAGGATAATAATTTTTCCTAAATTCCCATATACACCCTGCATTGAGTTTGCATGGCAAGGTTTTAGTAGCACAGAGCAGGGGATTACAAGGGTGGCTTCAGTGAGAAGCTGCAAGACATCCAACAAAGCTAATGCCAGCCAGGTTCAAGACAGAGCTGCCACTGGCCAAAGCTGAGCCCATCAGTGACAGTGGTAAGAATACCACAGTGTGGAAAACAACCCAAAAACTGTAGCTGGAGAGAGGAGTGAGACACCACTCTGCAGACACCAAGATCAGTGAAGAAGGAAGGAGAAAAAGTTCTCCAGGTGCCCAAGCAGCTTGTTGTGAGGTAGGCTGTCTCCTGTAGCCCACAGACATTAACACTAGAGCAGATTCACCTGAAGTCCATGGAAGACCCCCACATAGGAGCAGGTGGGTGCTCCAAGAATGATGACCCCCATGAAAAGCCTCCACTGGAGCAGTCTGTTGCTTAAGGACAGCACCCCATGGAAGGCACTCATGCTGGAACAGTTTATGAAGAACTGCAGTTCATAGGAAGGACTCACAATAGAGGTTTCTGGAGAACCATCTGCTGTGGCAGGGACACTGGAGCAGTATAAAAGTTTGAGGAGTCCTGACACTAACAAGCAAAGAGCATCAGAGACAATGTGCAAAGAACTAACTGCAACTCCCATTTTCTACCCTCTGCACCACTTGCTGGGAAGAAGTAGAGAAAACAGGAAATAGTTAAGCCTAGGGAATAAAAAAACCAAATCACAGAATCATTGAGGCTGGAAAATACCTCTGTGATCATCAAGCCCAGCCCAGGAACAGTTGGGGGAACTGCGTTTTTAAGATCCAAATGTTATTTCTCATTATCTTACTCTAATTCAACTGGTAACAAATTAATTACTCAAGCCAAGTCTGTTTTACTGGTGACAGTAACTGCTGAATGGTCTCCCTGTGCTTATTCAACTCATGAGCTGTTTGTTATTTTTGTCTCCTCTGTCCAGCTGAGAAAGGGAGTGATAGGGAGGTTTTGGTGGGCACCTGTCACCCAGTCAGTGTCAGCCCACCACAACACACATAATCTAATAAGAAAGAATTCATTTTGTCCATTGATTTTGCATGGCTGTTCTTCATTACTGCATTACCAAATAAACACAGGAAAACACCTAATTGCAAGCTTCTCATACTGGTGGCTGAGAAAACTATCACAGTAGAAAGACCAGGTATTAGCACAACAGTACTGCTAATACAACACAGGGCTTTATTTATTAGATAGTATTCTATAGCTCACAACCCCTGCTTTTCACATGGTAACTAGTAAAATTACCTTTGACAGCATGAGTTTCTTAAGAAAATTTGAACACAACAAAGAAACGTATCCAAGGAATTGTTTAGTACCAAATCCTACAATGCTTTTTAGCACATCTAAAAAAATGGTGTAGTCCAGCATACTCTTAAAAGAAGTAATCATCACACATAGTAAAACTGAGTTTAAAAATACAATGTTACATGTTTTATAGTAACAGTAATGTTTAATTAACACAATTCATAATCTTTTATTTGTCTTGTCCTGAGTTTTGATATTAGGAATATTTTCATGCATAGAACATTACACATATCCTATGAATGGCTACCAGTGTTCTTAGATTAGTAACCTAATGGATTTTTTAATAGCAAGAGTAATGTATAGAACTGGTATAAGGATCTTCTTCCATTATGTGCTTCTATGCTTTAACTGGCTACTTTAACGGACAATACTGGGTCTTTAATAACTTTATTTGTCTATTAGGAACAGTATTTTTCAAGTAGGGTAAGTTTGAAGGCAATTGCTCTGCAGATTTAACAGACAACTAATTCATCAAAAACTGCTTTGGGTTTTTATTAGCCAAACAGTCTTAACTGGAAAAAAGTTTTCTGCCAACACAATAAATTACTCCTCTTGGCAACAGCATTTTTCTGGCTTCATTCAGTATCAAAGCTTTTTGCACTGACTGCAGACATAAAAGAAACTGAGGGCACCTCAGCAACTGTACGGTTATTAGAGTTGCTGGGGGAAAGGGAGTGGCAGGAAACTCAATTGAGCCTCCCTTCTCTCACCCCTAACCTACTAGATAACAATTAGCACAGAGCTGGTTCTGGAAAAAATACTGACCATACTTTCTTTTCTCATTTTTAATCTTTTATTCTGAAAATGCTAAATAATGCATGTAGTACTAATTCCATTCTTCAGAGTATAGCATAAAGCAACAATTCAAGTCAATCATATAGCTTCCTACAAATGAAAACCATTTCTACTTATTACTGAACACCAAAGCTGATTACTGTAATAAAGTAATGATTTCCTATGCCAAGCTATTCCAAATTCACATACATGGTCACCAGACTTCCAAAATCCACCCTTCCATGGCACATTCCTTATCAATGCTCCATTTGGTACAATGCCTACTGCTACTCCTTTCCTTATAACACTTGGAGTAATACAAAGACTCAGCCATAGCGACACAAACTAATAGTCATTTGCATGTTTCTTATGAACTGAAAGAATGTGAACAATCCATATGATCAAGAGAAAAGGAGTTCAATGATTTGACAGAGAGAGTTTGAATTGGGTTTTTTTGCATTAAAACTGCGTAATTCTTTAGAAAACTGCACACCATTTATAAATCACTTAATAAAGGAGAATATTAAATACAACATGCAGACATCAAAAAATGCCTAAGAGCTGTACAAGTATATTGAAATATTTAAGAATCCATTCTAGATGTGAAGAGGCAGAACAAGTTCTCAGCTCCCAGACTTCAGATAAAAACAGAATATTGTATTTTTTAATTAAGCTTTTTGTTAATCCATAAAGAAGATCCAGTTCTTAAAAAAACAATTCCTCATCACTGCCTCCAACTTAGTCAGCAGCATAAACATTTTAGTGGGTTTTCATTAGATGAAGCTTTAAAATTTTAGAGGCACTTCAAAAATTAATGAAACATACAAGATTCAGAATTACAAGGAAAACTGGAAGACTGGCCAGTTTCAAGACAGTTTAAAATTTTAACTGATTCTTTCTCAGTACCTGGGCAGTGATATCATTCAACACTCAAAACTACTGCCTAGTTTCAAATGGCATAAGAAATTAAAAACTTACCATTAATCCATTTGGCTTCTGGATTATGAATTATGAACTCTTTTCTGAAGAGGTCTTCCAAGGACAATCTGGTTTCTGATGAATTTGCAAGTTCATCTAGAATAAAAGTAATGGCTTCATTAGAAAATGGTATTAAAACCAATGAATTCAATGTCATTTGTAAAACACCAGAATTACCAAACTGAATTACGTATACGTATTGAATACGTAATTCAAAGGTCCTGCTGAAATCAATAACAATACTTAGTTATTTTTTCTCACTACTACTTCTCCTTCACTAAAGCTCTGGAAAACAAAGCACTGTAACTTGGCTGTTTTGCTGGTACTGCATGGGAAAACTCCTTCATTCCTGTAGCCCTCCACCGTAAGTCTGATTACAAACCAATACAAAAAACCTTCCCAACAGCCAAAGAATGCCAGTCTCACTGACCATCTTATACAGACAGAAACTAAGTAAAACACTCCTGAAGGTAAATTTGGAACCAATGTCACCTGTTCTACAAATTAAAATGTAACACACACACACACACACGCACATACTGCTTGCTCTCTAGTGATAAGCACAACACAACATTTGGCTAACAGCCTTGTGTTTTTACAAAACATGATTGAACCCAGTAATATTGTGCTTCTGGACATTAGCCAACAGTGATTTCCAAAACAAAAACGAATTTGCCAGTTCCTAAAATGATTTCCATAAATAAAAAAAGGCATTCTGCTAAATTCCACTTTTCTTGTGCTGTAGGTTAAACAAATAATAAATAGCTGAAATTCAACAGTGAACTGTCACACTGATATATGAAATCAGGGGTACAATTAGAGCAAAGGTTTTACTGTCAAAACATGAAGTTTACAGTGAATGTTCACTTACAGCATCTACACCTTTCCCCTAACTTGCTTTAAAGGTGAAACTATTTGCTATTGGTTCAGAGAACATTTAGAATTTAAGAGAACAGCAGCTGTAAAAAGCTGTGTACAACATGCACTAGCAAAAAGAGGCACCTGTGCACTTCCTACACACTCACCGGAGAGATGCCCAATCAGGTTTTTTTACTTATTTTATCATTAGTGGTAGAGGTTGTGTAGTTTACAGTGTAATTTGCTCTATGAGCTTTTCCTGCCAATGTGTCAGGCATCCACCTTCTCTACAAGAAGATTTTTTCCTAGGTTTTTTTTTTTTCTTTTTACAGTTTGCTGCTATTAAACAGCACTGCTGCTGACAGACCCAGAAAAATAGTATCTAAAATATCTGCTGATCCAGAGAAACAGTATCTAGAATCACAGCAGTCAGTGAGCCATCTTGTTACACTGATGTCACCCCAATATGTCACCAGCACATTTTAAACAAAGTAATGTACTTTGTAAATAGCATATCCTGTAATACATTTCAGATGAAAATGTGACCCCTTCTCAGTGAATAAAGTCAATCAGTTTCGCTATACATTTTCTCAACCAGAGGCTCAGCTCAGAACTTCCTGGTACCAACAGCAAGATGATCGTTTTTTTCTTTAATGTGAACACTGCCTACTCTATTTAGTATTAATAAGGGGCATCCTTGCTGCACTAAAGAGAAACTCTTTTTTAATGAACATCATAAATTTACAATAGACATGAGGCCATCAGAGCTGCTCATTCAAAGGCACTGCTGCATTTCGTACACAGCTCCCTCCCAGGTCTCAGCAGGGCCCTGGTAAGCACTTACTCACCATAATCAACTCTTCTTGCACTTGATGTCTTAGAAGGCTAAGCATGCAGAGTTGTTCAAATCCTCTCTCATAAGACAAACATTCTAATCTGCAAATAAGCTTTTTGCCATCTTCCTACCTTCCAGGGATCAAAATAGCCTGTTTGGGGTTTTTTAGTCTCTAAGTTCAGCATGGGACACAATATTCCACTCACAGTCTTGAGCTTTACAGCAGAGAAACATTATCTCTCTTGAATTATACCTAATCCCTCTGTTTACACATCATGGGACCTTGTTAGCTTTTCCTCCTGCCACACACTGTGTTTTTATCTTCAAAGTAAGCACATGTTGTTATACATGCTCTACTCAGCTACATAAATACATTCCTTGTTTTCAAAACACTACTTCTAATTTAACTCCATCAAATACCAGTCTCTTCATATGCCCATTTGCTCCTTTCTCCATAACCTTGCTGACTACCTACCCTTAACAAGCTGTTTTCCATCACCTGTTTTGATTCAACAAACCCCAGTCCTGGTGATTTTTGTAATCTCAAAGGATTCCTCTTCTAACCTTTCTTGAGTCTGTTTCTATTTATTGTGACCCCTTATATCCTGACAGTTTGCCAGCTATCAGTCAAGCTCACACAAGCTGTTATATTGCCAAAAGTTGGCTTACCCAAGACAGCTTAGCTTTCTTTCACAGATTTTTATTTTAACTGCTTTAATAAGAAAAACTAAAACAATATGTCAGCCATGTACGGAAAGGCTATCAGAGGAGAAACCTGCACTGGCTCTGCTCTCTAACTGACAAGCCTGCCAAGCAACCTGCATACAACATGGATTTTAAGGTAAGTTTTTCAAATTGCTGTTAGTATTTCTATCCTGAAAAACCCAACCTTACTGGATGTTTGAAAAGTAATTTTCTTCCATAATGCTATCACTACCAAAATAGAACTTTGTTTATAATCCTTGACACTAGCTTTACACTCTGTCAATAACTTGCACTATACAGATTTAAAGGAAAATGCTGATTTGACATCAAAAACTCTAAAATAATCATTTAATCTTCAAAAATTCCTAGATCATACATAGCAAGAGGAATTGCATACACATCATGTGAACTCTGAAAACCCTGTACTGAGTTAATCATAGAAGAGATTAGGTTGAAAGGGACCTCAGAGATCATCTAGTTCCAACCCCCATGCCATGGGCAGGGGCGCCTCTCATGAGACCAGGTTGCCCAGAGCCCCATCCAACCCAGCCTTGAACACTTTGAGGGAGGGGACACCCACAACCTCCCTGGTCAACCTGTTCCAGTGCTTCATCCATCTCTGACACCAGAAAACCTGCCTATGAATATTCTAGCATGTGCAGGTATGTGATTAAACTTCAAAACCACAAAATCAGAATAAAAACTGAACCAGAAAGATACCTGTGTTAGGTTTATACTGACACACAAACCAAATGACAGCATCTCGTGAACAACTATTTCTGTCTTCACTGGTCATTAATTCCCAGTATTTAAAAAAAAAAACAAAAACAAAAAAAGTTACATTTATAAGATTATTCATAGGGTGTTTTATTATTTTCCTCTTTCTTAAATATGTCTCCATAATCTTCTCCAAATATTATACAAAAATCATAACTAAACTACTGCAGAGGACAGACAGATTCCTGTTCTATAATTCCCAAGTTTTTTTTACACTCTCATCCCTTACTTTAATTTAAATAACCTCATTCTTTTCAATCTTCATGCATTTTCTTTGTCATGGCAATTAAGTAATTGTATAAACGTTTTACTCCCAGCCACAGAGCAGTGTAGCAATTTGTACTCAGTGAGTGCAATGGAGTTAGTCCATGGCAGATTACAGACATCTTTTGAGCTCCAACAGGAGCTTACTAGATTGGGAGTCCACTTAGACTCTACTACTAATCTCTTATATTACTGAATGGTCTGGTCTTCCATTTTTCCATCTCGGTTGAGAACACTAATACCTTGATAAATTTTCAGAATATTAGCATAAACAAAAATCAACCCAAAAGGATCAAAATATAACTGATATTGTTGGTACTATTGACCACAACCATAATTGCAACACAGAATAGTAGTATCTAAAAAATATGAACTAAGTCAAAATATGTCTTATTTCAACAGTCCGTGCTTAGAGTTCTACATTCAAGTTATGTTTTATGTAATAAAAAACATTTAAGAATTTCCATTTAGTTTTAACACCGCTTGTATCTTTAGCAGAAGCTACAGCTCCTTTAAAGCCTTACGCATCTAATTTTACTCCGAAGATTTTCTTTTAAAAGCTTGTTTTAAAAGCATGGACCCCTCTATTAAAAAAGGCATTGATGCTGCTGCTCAATGGTTGAGTGAAGCCAAATGACAACTGTTAAAGTGTACATTAACCTGAAAGTTTATATATTGCTTTGTTGACAGCGTAAGAAACAAACTTTTGCCTTCACAAAACTTTCAACAAAACTATCAGGCCTTTAAATATAATCTGAAATTATCACCTGCATAAAAGGAAGCAGCATGATGTACAGCGTTTAAAGGAAATTACATGAAATCTAAAGAGCACCCACTGGTACAGGCAGACCTAAATAGAGGAAAAAGGATCTCATGCTTAAGGAAGTATTATACGTGAAAAGCAGCACACTCTGAACCATCCCAAGGTAACACAGGCAAAACTTCCATTACTGCACTGAACTTCTTCATTCAGATATATATTTTATGAGATTTGCAGAATTACAGTTTTATAATGAGAGATTGGTGGCACCTTAGAACTGAACACCCTGCAACAACCAAACTTGTGAAAGATTCTGTATGCTTTGCCTCCCTTAAGTGATTTTAAGTTAACTTCAAACCAGATAACCTCAGCCACAGTGATTAGGATGGGCCAACAAACTAGCAGAGTACCAGAATATTTTCTTCCAAAAAGATGTTTGTTAACCATGAAAGCAAAGGGGGCACAGCACTGACTAGGATCAAAATAGGGAAAGGAGCTGTCCTACAATTTACCTACAAAGCTTCCTTTGGTAAATATTTCCAGACTGTAAGAAACCCCAGTTCTATGCACAAAGACCTTTCTGGGAAACCCATTTCTATTCATATCAAGTTCTACAGTCTCTATGGGATATCTTAAAGCTTCTGAGCTGACAGAACCAGTTTTCACTTGCATGACTTAAACTGAAATGTAGGTCCCAGCTTACATTTAGTTTTCAAGCAAGCTTTCTGGATTTTGAAACAGCCTCAGAGATGTTGAAACACACTGCGCTTTTTTAACATATTAAAAAAACCAAAAACATTTCCCTAGGCTGCCTATTCTTTTTCCACGAGTGCCTTCAAAGACTTAAATTTATGTTTTTACATCATTAATAATTCTATATAGATAGAAGAGCCAGAACTTATGTTTATTTTTGTGAATTCCGGGATAACACTTCTGAGATTTTACCTATCCTTGAAAAGTCTTCTCTCTTTAAGCGTATGTGGATACAGCACCGCTTGCCCTCTGCATCTGCTTTTATTAGTCCCCAAAGAAAATCCTATATGCTGGGACTGCAGCAGCACAACTTTTTTTTTTTTTTTCCTAAAAATGTTCTAAGAGAAAACAAGTAATCATTTCTTTACCATTCCCTGGGCGCCACCAGGCTTATTCAGTAGATACTTATACAAAACAGAGGCAGTAGGACAGTCTGTAGCATTGCTAAATACTTTCTTGTTCCCTCTGACAAGATAAGGGGTTTTTTTTACTTTTCCATTCAGTCTCACCACCTTCCTTTCAAGCAACAGCACTCTACTGCTGTACTTGCTCATACACAGATTCACTGGGCTTCCCTTGATGATTTCATCTAGTGGTCACATTGTCTGGAACCATTATTTAACCTAAAAGCACTTTTCTAATGTTTTGGTTTACACTAACCAGATGCTTACAAGATAGAACACCTGCAGGCAAATATTTACTCCATAGGCATGCCATACAAATCAGGCACTTTATACTGTCACTTCAAATCTGACAAAAAAGAATTCAAAAGTTTGTTCTTTTCCTTTAAAAGTTATGCAGTGGGTTCTCTTGGGTTCTCAGACACAGTTAAATGGTTGCTGCCCCAACACTAAAATCTTTAGAAAAATAAATATACTAAACATAACTGTATGTTCAACTGCTTTTTCTGTCTGCTATTTTCCCTACTCTCCTTTTTATTTTGCAAATTAACCACTAAGTAATTTCCCACTCTTTGTTTTTGAAAGAAAGAAAAAGGAAGAAGTGTGTGCATGTATCTATACAAGACTGTGCTGAGTGGCATGTTCAGGTTTACTTGATTGGTTTTAGGTTGGACTGGATGTTCTTTAAAGTCTTTTCCAGCCTCGTCATTACTGTGAACTGTGAACTTCTGATTCAGTGAGAACATTCATATTCAGTTTTCCACAATATTCAGCTTCTTTTAGGCCCTTCCGTGAATCTCAAATTACACCAAGACACAAGGGGCAACATCTTGAGGTCAGCTCGAAGTTGCTGAGGCTAGTGAGGATTGCTTGTAGCCATTTCAACCTGACACAATAGTAAGGACCTGCTATTAAAGCCAAATGATTGCACATCACAAGGCCTCTGTGATAACTCTTGAGTCCCTTGGGTATCAAATTCATAGTAGCCAGAAGTTAAAAATATTTAAGGGCAACAGATACTTTAACATTTATATGTCAATAACTACATTATGAATCATACACCGTCAGTAAGATAAAACAAAGAAGTAGGTTACCTGGTGTTAAAAGAATGACAGACATAGTGATGAGCGAACAAACAACTAGAATCACCAGCAGCGCAATAGCAATTCCCTTCCAGTTCCTCTGTGGAGGGCTGTTACTTCCAAGTTCCTACAGGAATGGAAAAAAATAAAATAAAAGGAAAAGACCATGTTTCATTACCATGTATTTCTAGATTGATTAGTCATAAGAAAATTGCTCCGTGCATATTCATAATCACAGCATAAAAGGTGATCAGGATCCCTGCTCTCTCAACAGCAGTCATCTAAAGGTGTGCAACTATTACTTTTTCAATACATATTTCCCTTTTCTCAAAATACAAATACATGTAATTCCATACTCCTAAGAGACAATGAAATGAGCTTATACAAGCTGTCCAAAATACGACTGGTGTTAAAATGTACTGAACATAAACCTCAGGACAATATCAACTAGCGGTTCATAACATAATTACAGAAATGAAAATGAAGCCATTTAATGTAATTCCACCTAGGGTGGTACGAATCATAAAGGTTTAAATACACATCCTTTCTAATGTACACTATTAAACTTATTTGTAATAGAAAACATTTACAAAACTGCCTAAGGCTCTAAATATTCCATCTGAATCCACACAGCTCTTTTCTATACAGCAGTTCAAATGTAAACTGCTCCCCCATTACTCATAAAAACCCAACTGTAACTTCTAAAAAATGTTAAATGAATGTTTCTGTAACTATTAGTACACTTAAACTTACATCCTCAAAGGTTACATGTTTAACTCCTATTAAGTCAGTAGCAGCAATGCATTGCCTATATTCCTGGCACAGAGAGAGCAAACAACACGTAACAGAATGAATACCAAAAGCAGTAAGACAATTATTCCATGCAATCCTAACTTTCTCGCACAGAAAACAAGACTTTTTTTTCTATCTATAACTGCCAAACACAACTTTTTCTCTGACACAGTTACTCATACTTTTATTATCGCAAAATTAAACTGCTGTAGAAATATTTCATGAAAAAAAACTTGAGAGGAGCTTCTCAGAATATCCCACTTCAGCCCGCTTACAAAACTAGGTTACATCAGTGCTTCACAGACTGAAAAGGCTTCCACTAAGGTCCAAATAAATACAGGGTACAAAATGTGGGATTTTGCCTTCAACCGTCTTTGAAGGTTATCAGGATATAAAAGTCCTTCTCACCCTCTCCAGGCCTGCTGCCATATTGTGCTTCAGCAGAGCCCTGCAAGGCCACAGGACATAGGAGAGTCTCTTCTATTTAACTTGAGATCCTGTATTTGTTAATCTTGCAAATACACATCAAGAATATTGTTTTTTCTTTCCCTTTTTACTGGAAAAATAGACAGAGGGATAGGAGTAACCCTGTCATGTCTGCTATCCTGTTCAGTGGAGAAGACTAAAGCATGAGAAGTCACCTCTTGCTGTGTTCCAAAAGTTTCCAAAGGCATATTAATATTTTTTCACATATATATTATTTCACTTTGGTTTTCTGACACACAAATGAGTGAGAAATTATGTTTTCACAGCAGCAATTGACAATATTCTTGTGCCTTCTCATCTGCTGTGCCATATACCATACACCACCCAGAAGAGCACCTCTAATAGTGTCTTTACTGTTCGGGTTTTTTAACCCCTCATCTGTTCATTTCCATCTGTAAAAGACAGTTTTCCCCACGGAGTCCTAAGGAGAATTCCCCTACAAAGTCTTCTGGCAATTTCGCTCCAGTCTCACAGGAGCCTCAGCCTGTCAACAGCTCCAGGAAGGAGCCCCACACATGCATACCCCAACATCACTGCTGACCACTGAGGCCCAGTCTCCTGTCTGGAACAGGCCTGTTCATTTTAGAGACTTTTAGCCTCACCAGAGAGGAAAAAAAAGCCATGTGGTTTGGGCCTCAGGCAACAGTAGTCTCTTCCACCTAACAACCCACCATAGCATCAGCTCTGGCCCAGTGGCAAACAGCCATCAGCTGTTCCCTCTTGGTCCCTGTAAGAATAATTGTATTTTCAGTTGTCCTCTTCAGTGAAGATACTGCTTGAATGGCTGATAACAGATATTTTTGATTACAGCACACAGAAGGAAATTACTGAGGAAAGGTGTAGCACAACATTAGCATGAAGTGCCACTCAGACTGAACTCTGTGGCTTTTCTGGGGATTGCCAGGCAGGAGAAGCCTGAGTACTATAACAATGCACCTGTTATATCCATATTGATTTTTTTTTCCTAAAGTTCAGGGCTCATGAGTTCCCCAGTCAAAAACAATGGTGTAAGCAGGAGCCCCTGGCAACAATTCTCTTTCTCTGTCCCTTTGCCTGTTTCCCAAGTCCTCAAAAACCTGCCTACTCCCTTCATTTTCTTCAGCTCCTTCTGATTCACTCCTACCCTGTTAAATACTAATTACAAGACCAACTCCTTGACTAGCCTTAAAGACAGCTGGTCTTCAAGGCTTGCATGATGGCCTCACAAGTCTGTATGATGGTTTCACCATATCCTAGTTGATCCCTAGAGTATGATGATTCAATGGCTTGATCCTTTCTGCACAGCAACACTGACATGGCAAGGTTTGACAGCCTCTTCACAAAATACAAAACTTGTATCCTGCATACAAAATCAGATCTAAGGTGTTATTTTCCCTTAAGAAGGAATTATTTTAAAGTTAATAGCAGAGTCTGGAAAACAGGAACTAAGCATACCAGCATAGGCTTTATTCATAAGACATGTACAAAGTTAAATTGTAATAAAAGAACTAGTAGCTCCTACAAGCAAGTGTTGGTGAGAAAACAGTAGTTACAGTCAAAGAATTGTGAAAACCTGTTCCAAAAGATTGTCTTAAAACAACAAAAGCTGGACAACTTGATGAATGTACCAAAGCCTCTAAAAAATGTACTAGATCTCATTATTCAGAAGGTTCTTCTCTGCAGGCATGCATATTGTTCAGTTTCTAAAAATAAAGCTCTGTTTTATATTCTGCAAGGAGAATATCAAAGGGATAAATGTAGCATTGAGCACAGAAAGCTTACTGGTACCCACAGTGAGAAAAAGAGGGGTTCCAGCTATCTGAAAGTCTTGGACATTGGCATTAAAAAGGAGGAGTTATCTCTGACTAAGATTGAAGTACTTGGTGTTAATATTTAGATAAAATTTCTTCTTCCAAGTTATTAAAGTAAGACTGAAGGTTTTAATATTTTGATAAAATTCATTACTTGTTCTAAATTATTATGTTATTAACAGATCATGATGAATATTCAATTTTGAGTAGGAACATTCTGTTAAGATGTTTGTGAAGTTAATGTACACTAACAGAGATGGCCTGTGAGGTATTAGAAAAATTCCTCAAATAATGTGAACCAGTAGAACCAGTATCAAGGACCTCTCCAAAAAACATCCTTGATGATAACCTATGCAACTCTTGAACTATAACTTACACAGTATTAAAATAGAGTAAGCTGCTGTTCTTCAAGAAAAAAATATTTTTAGCCTGCACTGCTTTTCAAAATGGATATGAGCAAAAGCAAGTAAATTTTAAGCCACGTATCACTGGCAAGTCAGAAGCTGTCACTTTTGAGTAAGACAAGAAGATAGAGGCATTCAAGAGGAAACATCATAGATAGCCATACAGCAAGAGGCTTTTGACAATAGATAGTTTCCCCATAACTAACTGCTAACTAATACACAACCATGAACACGCAGATGGAGATTTAAGGATCTAATCTTCTAAACAGGCTCTTCTATTAATGTGGTTTGAAAGAATATAAGTTTTTGAATATGGTGTTTTATATATAGTACTATATATAATGTGATTATAGATTTTACAATCTAACTCTAATGAATCAGAAAATGTCTGCTCAAAGAATAACATAAGTGCAAGTTTTCTCATTATTTAAAGTACCTTTCTCATAAACCATTTAATTCCTTTATTGCAGAAAAAAAAAGGATGCTCTAGTAGTATCTGTTTCTGAATTTCTGATTGAGCAATACCTTACTGAAACACAGCTACAAAGAGAACACTCCGTCATTTTGTACATACAAAAGAACTGTACACCAGTGCTCTAAAACCAGTGCTTTTGGCCTACTCTTATCAAATGCTAAAGACCACATTTCACCATGAGCTTTCAATCACTACCATCAGTGAATCACAGTATCATCATAGCTGCAAAGGACTTCCAGGATCATCAAGTCCAGCCCTCATCCCAGCATCACCCTAACCCCTAGACCATGTCCTCAAGTTCTCTATCTACTCATTTCTTAAACACCTCCAGGGATGGTCACTCCACCACATCACTGGGCAGCCTGTTCCAATGCCCAACCACTCTCTCAGTCAACACTTCTTCCTAATATCCAATCTAAACTTCCCCTGATGCAACTTGAGGCCATTTCCCCTCATCCTGTTATTAGAATCATTAGCAATTTGAGAGAACTAAATGTATGCAATCAAAAAGAGGTTCTAACATAAGAGCCTAAACTTTTTGCTCTCCCATTGTCTCCATTTAGCCTCTATTGAAAAGTCTCCTGAAAGAAAAGATGTAACTTGCTGCTGTCAGACTAGTTTTACAAAAAACAGCTATTATATGGCATTACAGAGGTCACAAATAGTGTAATTAAGTGTTCCCATCAAAATCTTGCAATGGTAACCAAAGGAAAGGCTAAAAAAAAGTAATTTGTAGAGACTGGATGCAAGAGGGTTAACAGGTTGTGGCTGTCAAAGGACAATGTGAGTCATTTCTACCCTTCAGCATCTCTCTATGCTAAACCTCCACTGCAAAATAACCTATTTCAGAGGGACATGCTGAAGAACTATATCCAGCAAGTACACAAAACAAATATAAATCAAATGTGCTATAGCATTTTTCTCTTTCCTAGACTGATTTCTAAATATATACTCCCTGTCCAAACACAATATACTGACTGATGATGAACTGATTCACTAAAAGCATGAAAATTCTTTTAAGCACTCTCAGGACATGGCTTTGAATTTCCCAATCTATGGTATGTAACCTCATCCAGCAGTTCTGAGGAGCTGTTCTCTATTTTTGAACAAAACACAGTCTGATGTGGATGTTTCATCTTGAAAATAAAGAACTACAGAATTACCTCCACAATGGATATCGCACCTGAATGTATCAAGAAGATATAACTCAAGTTCCTATTACAAATAGAAATAACAACATGAAACTATTTTCCATTAAATTTATTTGATATAGAAATATTTTGTATCCATTGATACAGAAAAGCAATATAATTATAATTTAAGAGAGCTGTTTCTTAGTAGTATTGGGGATATCAACTAGGGAAAAAGAATCATAGAATTAATAAATGTAGCACCTTAAAAAAACCTTTTCAAAAAAACACTAAAACCCCCCTCAAATCATTTCCTTGGTTTTTACCTCAATAAACTTACAATCTTTCTCGTAAGCAACATAACCAGAAAAAAACCTCACAGCTTCCTTTATTGAATGTCACAGTTTCATTGTTAATCAATGAGGATAAAAAGCCTTTAAGACATAATTTTTCTGGCAAGCAAATACAACTAAGGAGACAACAAAGGTCAGAAAATATTGCTGTAATGTGCTGCATTAGTAAATCTATTGTTTCAGTCTGCTCGATTGCTTTTTCCAGATTTCTTGGAAAACTACGTAAACCACAATAGAGTTTCTACCATGGAAATAATGGCCAAAGTTCTAGGAGACTGCCCAGTGCAAACAGCACACTGGATGGCACTGATTAAATCCTGGGGAGAAATGAGTGGCTCTGCTAGGCCTTTACAGAAGAGGTGGATTAGGTAAAGCATCCCCGTTAGGAGAAGAAATGAAAAGCCAATTTCTAGACACAAGCTAATCCCAAGAACTGTGTTTTAACTAAACTGGTTTTCTGCCTATGCTTCAATCTACCTAGCTGATGAATGGTGTGATGAGCCAAATACAGAAAATATGTATAAAAACTAAGGACAAGACTTCTACCAGTTTTAAGTATTTCTCCAGGGTACAGCTCTGAGCAAAACCAGAGATTCTCAGCTCTGTAGTGAATTCCATCAGTCTGACATGCCTGCTACTACAAATGCACATGTTGGTGTCTACCACTACAGAAAACCCATCAGCACTGACTTCTATCAGTGTCTGGCTTGTTTCATGGTGAGACACTAAGGACAGGATCTTTGAGTAGCCATAGGCTGTTGTGGATTCTGCCAGTATAGCATCTCCTGAAGACGTATAGTCTTCTTTAGTCCTTTTTTTAGCTTTCAAATTGTTCCTATACTGTCCCCAGGAAAAAGTCAACAGAGGAAATCTCTATGAAGAATCACAGCCTTCCCTTAGTTTAGCAAGAAATTCAGGGACAAAGTGCATTAGGGTAAGAAAAGTAAATGTAATTTGCTGTGTAAGAAGAATAAGGCTCACTCTGAAAATCCAATGTAATCATGACAATAATGCTTAATGACTTTTCCAGCATTAATTTCTTTAAACTCTACCATTTGAATTCTCCAAACATGAAGAAAAGGTGATAAATATTAAAAGACAAACAATTTCATGTTGTGTCTCAGCTGGTTTAAAACACAGATCCAGGATACTTTTAATGAAGGACTGCAGTCTTGCCAGAGTTCTTCAAATATCCAGTCCAGCAGCTGCTATTAAATTCTACCTGCCTTAATTTTGCAGGGAGCTATTTACAGGGAAACTACCACAGCAAGCATTTACAATTTGTGATGAAATTATTGTATCCATTCCTTCTCAGCTGTTTTTGAGTAATCTCATGGCCTAGATAGCAAGAGAGACTAAAAGATATCCTCAAAGTAGTACAGGGTAGTTATCATCCATTTATGTAAGTATCTACCATTTCCATTCCTCATGCTCCCTTCACAATTTGCCATGTTACAAGACTCTGTTGCTCCAGTTCTTGCCTGAATTATTATGGTCATAAAATTACTTTCCCTGGTCAAATTCTTTATGCATCAAAACATTGGCACATCTTTTCATAGTCACTGTAAAATGCCACTTTCAAAGGAATGCATGACTCTCTGTCAGCTCTGTTGGATAAGGGGCATTTTAAGAAGAGAGCAGCTTGTTAGCAATTACCCTGCTTAGATTAGATGTGGGATTTCAATATGGGAGCAATCCGTCTTTGTATTTATATTTCTCTGGACTGCACTAGTAAAAGAAACCTCTCCTTTTGCAGAGTCAAAGTAACAAAAACCCAACCAGTCACCAAACAGACCAAACCAAACCAAATAAAAAAAAAATCCATCTTGTCTCTGTAAAAATAAAGAATATATGTGTACATGTACGTCATTCAAGGAAAGTTAGTGACCACACTGCTCATGTACTTTCCTAACCTTGCAAAATGTTTTGTGGTTTTTTTCAGGCTTGATCATTTTTGTTCTAAGCAGAGACATTTTGTTCCTGGACCTGTAAGTAAGTGCCCATTCACAGACTGAATCTTTGGTAATTTTGGGGTTTTTTGGAACAGTTTTGTCAACAATCTTAGTTCGGACTCCTCAAGATCAGAGGCATTTATGGCATCTCTATTATGGCTAGCATTAGGAATGCATTTCACATCTCCCAGCTCATTTTGCGTGCTCCTTGCAACATTTACTCAAACACAACAAACTAGCTATTACACTACACAAACAAGTAAAAGCCTAACCTCTAAAGCATTCTACCGAAATCCCTGCTTGAGTTCTAATCATAGTAGACAGAGTCACAAATTTTGGTCAGTACTTATACATGCAATAATTTAAAAAACAGGATAGAAAATGGGGTCAGCAAAACTGATCAGAACAGCAGAGCACATACACAAGTTAACATCTGTGGCCATTCTTTTTTTATTATTATTAGCACAACAACTTTTATATTTGTAGCACAGAAAGGTGAGGGGAGGAAAGCAAATTAACATGTCTACAAAATGTTCAAAATATGTAAAAATGTCACATGCAGGTCATGGAAAATAGTGCGATAAGGATTGTTGAGTAGCTGGGGCAGAGAGACTTGGATAGAACAACAACGGATGACTCAACTGGTTTATATTTGAAAAAAACTGAGTCATAGCACAGACAAGCTACAGCAGGCAAGGGAATTGCTTTGGCTTTGGGAAGCTGAGTTGAATGCAACACACTTCTATGAAGAGGTATAATGCCACACAGAGTTATTGCAGCATCAGAGGCAACTTCATTGAGAGTCAGTATTTCAAAGTTGTTATCCCTTTTCATCTCATGTTCACAATCTTTTACAGTTTGCTCATAAAAAAAGTTTCAGGAGTAAAAATACTGCAGGCAGCAGAAATAATTGAAGAAATAAGGGGAATAACAATGTTTCAGGAAGATGTAAATAAGTATCTTGAGAGTCAAAAGTACTCAAATGTACATGAAAGCTCTGGATATCCACCTGTAGGGATTTTTGCAAGTTCCTAGGTAGAACAGATACTGAAACGCTGCTATATTAAGTATGAATATTTGCAGCATTCATCCCGTGAAAATCTCACCTTCAGGCAGTTGGTTGTCAAGAGAAGTCACACAGCCTTTTGGGGGTCTGTTGCAGTCTGAATGCAACATGTTCTAATGTGCTATGCCATAACTGATCAATTACCGACCAGGACCAATTACCACATGTGTACATCAATATGATAGTAGTAAAATGACGTTTATTTCCAAGTGGCATGCGCTTATATACCTACTCTACTTTGTCTACGCCCCTTAGCTAAGCGTCATTCAGAGCAGGGGAGGTCCTATCGCATCACATCCCATATATCCCTACTACAACATCCGTCTGAGGCTCACTGCTAGTCCTGGTGTGACTTCAGGTTATGTTCCCTGTGTCCTTATTGGGCCACAACTCCAACACTCCAAAGTGCTAGACCTTAAGACTCATCTTGAAGCTAAATGAGATTTTTGTCTGAATATGAAAATCTCTCTGTACTTTAAGACTGCCTGCAAGAGTACCTGGAAATAAAGCAAATGGCTCATTTCCAGGGAGACCATGCATCATTAGGATCCAACAGAAATCAACAATTCATTTGCCGTAATGAATGAAAATTTAGTAAATGTATTTTACTAAAGCAAGTGCTAGCAAGGGCAGAAAAGCAGCAGACACAAAGGTGATTTTTATTCTTGTCTCTATGATGTAAAGGAAGAAGTCTGTATGACTACTGGTACAATCAAATATGGCCAAAAAGGTACTTCCACATATTCCTATTGATCCAAACTGTGATGAAATGTCACAAGATAGTAACATATTTCTTCCACTCTTATTACGTCAAAGAACAATCTCTCAGTCAAGTAAAATAATGTATCTCAAGAAATAGACTATATGTGTTGTATACCTACGGGTCCTTCTACAGATCTACAAAGTCACTTGCTAGAATTTGTCCTTGACAGCACTCAGAAACAACACTATACTTTGCCTGATATGCTTTAAAAATACATACAATGAATTTAAATGTATTTCTATTTCTCCATCTCTTTACAGATGGTTTTTAAAACTGAGGAAGTCTCTTTTGGGCATTAATAAGCAGATCTGTTTGACAGCATAACACTGTACTTCAGTGAAGGTTAGGAAAACAGGATAGGTTACTAAACTGTTTAATACCACAGAAGTCAAATTCAGGTTTATTATGCCACATAATTTTGTGATTCAAATTGAATATGTTGGCCCTGTACTTAGTGATACTGCATAAAGCTCTGCACTAGAGCATAACTTCAAACTACAACCACTTTTAAAAGAAAGAAAATCACCTTTTAGCATTTCTCATCGTTCAGTAAAGATGAGAATTGTTACCTGAACAATGTTTAGAATAAGCATTCTTAATTTTATTCTTTTTAGAAGTCCTGGAGAATGGATTAGGCAAAACCATGTATTTTCTAGATAAATGATATCAAATCAGGAGTTGTCAAAATACAGATCAAATCTGTCAAGGTTATTTTACAAGTTTACAGTGGCATTTTTCTATTTGTTTCCAAATCTACACAGAAGTTATTCACAAACAAAACAAGGAATTTACATACAAATGTGCCTTAATAAACCCGTGTGCACATGTATATGGACACTCATACACCTCACTGAATATATATAGACATAAATACTGAAGGCAGCATTCCTATAAATAAATTAAAATGTAAATAAGCCAAAAAGTGTCAGTACCAGGAAAGGAAATACTATCATCTCTGTATTTAGAGGGATTGAAAACGGTAGAAAAGGTAGATGAGTTTCCCAAGGTCACGTGAGAATGGTAAACATCAACCTAAACTGTAACGAAGAAAACTTTTTCTGGTATCACTGGACTCTGATTAGGAATTAAATTTTTAACAGTCCTCTTCATTATTAAGTTGGATGCTTTTCCAAAAAAAAATTAATTTTCTTTACAGCACAGGGATACTATTATTTTTTAGAAATAAAGATAGGGTTTTCTCCTACATTTTGTTGGAGGGAAAAGACCAAAATGTCGATTAGGTAATTTGTAGATTAGACACGATATACTAATTTGTATAAAGGTAACATATATGACAACCCACTGGACCCAAGATTACAGTTCACTTAAAAACAGTACAAGATCTTACAGAACTAACAATGTCATATTTTTCACACATACACAGGAGTTTATAAAACAAGTATTTGTAGAATGGTCACCAAAGCATCTTCTTACATACATTCCACTCGATTAAAACCCTACCAGGAACTTCTTGGCTGTTTTACAGGATTCATTGATTTCAACAGTATACTTCAAGATAATGGAAAAATCCAGCTGACTTTCCCCTCACCCCCGCAAGCTCTTCTTACCTTAATGGCCAACTCTATCTACATGAAACACTTCAAAGGCCCTTTATCGGCTAAGTTTCATGGGGAAATGTGAACACGCAGTAAAGCAGTGGCTCTAGACAGATCTACAGAAAATGAGAATGCGTCTCGGTGGGACTCTCTTCTTCTGCAGGTCTGCCACGCAGGCATGCCCATCAGGCACTTAACCCAGGGCAAAATTCATCAAAGGATATGAAAAAATATTAAAATACTGAAAAATTTTTTCTTCTTAACTAGAGTTAGACAAATTATTTCAACTCTTAAGATTTCACGATTTTGGGGTGTTGTTTTTTTAACCCCACTACAAGTAGGCAGAAAGTATGGGACACAAGCTAGTAGGTAAATAGCTGCATGAGATGTTAAACAGTGCTGCTACTATTACCAATCCCCAAGGAATCACTGGGTTGAAGCACTGCTGGCTCATATTCAGCATGTCAACCAGCACACACTGGTCCTTCTCTGCTTGGCAGGTTTCCAGCTACTCTTCCCCAGCCTGAAGAATTTCATGGAGTTTTTGTGACCCAGGTGCAGGACCCAGCACTTGGCCTTGTCGAACTTCACACACTTGACCTCAGCCCATCTATCCAGACTGTCCATATCTCTCTTTAAAGAGAGATCCTCACCACATCCAGGTACTACTGAGGATGCATTCAATCTCTTCAATGAGTGCTAACCCAAACAGAACAAAACCACTTCTGAGACACATTCCTGTATAGCTTTTACAGTATTGGAATGACAAGCAAAACCAAAAGGAATATGAGAAATCAAGTTTAATGTATAATTGTAAAATACTCATAACAGAGTGCATTCTGATTAAAAGAGAGACTGGGTGGTACTATATGAAGAATATTTTTATGGGTTCTGCGATGCTTTGACCTAGAGAATAATAGAAAGCACTGTAAAAAGCAATGATGTCATCGCATATCCCAAACTTACTTTAGTACTTAATAAAAAAGAGAGAATATCACTAAATATCTTAGAAATTTTACTAGATATTCAATGAAACTAGAGGTTTTGACCTACAGCAGGGAATGAATCGCATGCACCTTCCATTTTCTTCCCTGCTGGTTCTCGTGACAAATAAGGCAAGGATGATTTTCATACAACACGTATTACCTATTTCCTTTCAATGTCATGCCATTTTCAAATTTCTAATAGTTACATCATTGGATGCCAGTTAAGCAGAACCTGAGAAAGCAGACATGGAGGTGGGTACCTCCCACTGGCAGAGCTGTTACCCTAAACTGTATGAGAAGTGAGTACACCGAAAGTAATTTTCTGTCTGTAGATCCAGTACTAACAACAGATACTCAGTTCAAGAATCTTTCATTGGCTGTGAAGTTTAAAGTAAGATACAAATAATTCCTTCAGATTCACATCAACAACTCCTACTGAAATGAAATGTCTGGAGGTAGAGGACAATATCTGACTCCAATTAAGGTGCTGGGCTACAAGACAGTCTATAATACTATGGCTGTCATATACACTTAGAGATATACTGTAGGTTTTAAAGGAAATGTATTCCTGTAATACTCCATGATTGTCCAGATTAATAATGAAGTGCCACCCTTTATTTCCTTTTTCTAAATACATCTCATGAGTTGCTTATTTTTCAGTGAGATTGAATAAACATATTTGTCTGTCCTCAAAAACAAGATACTATAACAAAGAATTCAGACAAAAAGCACAAATAACTCATTAAATAAGCTGCAAAAGGAGAGGTTTTCCAGACTCTTGCCATGCAAATATGGGTTCAGAGGCAATCCTGAATGTTCATAAAATACGAATCACTTTCAAAGCAGAGACAGGAAAAAAAAGAACAATTAAAGCAAACAAACCACCCACAGAACATTCGTGTGGATTTCTTCACAGACAAGTGGCAGTCATTAACAAATGCCTGTTGATATGACACCTGTGGAATTTCATCCTGTTTGCTACAGCTCATACTACTGCATTTTCCTTATGGCCTGTTGACTAACTGAATGATTCTTCAAACCTTGGTCTCCTTTGTGCAAACAATTCATTAAACTGTCCAGGAGCAACTGATTTATTCTAGCTGCTCTCATGGAATCAAAATTTTGAATAACATTAAAATGAGCCAGGTATCTCTGAAGCTGACCTGACAGGCACAAACTGAATGACCTAAGAAGCTACAGGCTGCACCCATGATTTCTGGCTACTGAGGCCCTTGTAGGATACAACTCCTCAAGCCAAAGACTGTGGAAACAAGCAGCTAGAGACTCATGCCTCTTTGCAAAATACATGATGTTGAAAACACAAACCAACTACTGAAGTAGATACACTGCAGAACATTGGGTAAGAAAACAAAGTCCAGCGACTAAACTCCATCCTTTGTAACTTCCCCACCAACAAAGTAAGATGATGGGAAAATCCCACATGAAAAAAAGAAACAAAAAGGGCAAAAAACCACGGAAGTGGCTCTGATGAAACTGACTCCAACATGAGTTGATCTAATAAAAAGTTAGCTCAAAACTTGACGTTTCCTCTCTCCATCCCCTGTTTATACTGGTCATCACAACATTTGCAAATAAACCCATCACACCTCTTAACCACAGAACACCGCATGGCATGAGGTGCATGGTCTTATCACCTTGACCTTCTTGGAATTGAATGGGAAGAAGTCACAGTGATGTTTTTTCATATAAATTAATGTCAATAACAAAAAAAATCCTCAGCTTCTAAAATACAGTGAGTAACATGGAGTCCGATTTCCTTTAATGTTTTCTATACAAGTCCTTGAGGGCAAGAAACTGGCTTATCATGCATTTTTAAGTGAAGCATTAATCTCAGCGGTTCATCAAGACTACCTGTCTACAACAGAATCACTGCAAGACAACATGATATTTTAATCACATTGATGTTTCAACATGATGCAGTGAAAGAAACTGAAGTAATACATCTTACAGGGAAAGTATTTGAAGTTTCTAATCCCGTACAACAACCATGTATCTACACTGCTGATGTTATTCTTAATTAAAATATGTAACATAGCTGGAATGTTGTAAACTGGAGCAATTTTCTAAGAGACATTTTTCTGCCCTAGCAAAACAGATGTTGATAGCAATTACTCCATTACTTCCCCTAGAATAGGAGTATATATACATTACTTCAATTATACTGTGTATGATTATAATACAATCTGAAAACAGGCAGTAAACAGGGCTTTTGCAAGAAAATTTAATTTTGACTTGATAATTTTATTACCTGAATATTTTTATTCTCTGTTGCTATGAGTATTTACACCTCACTACAAGGAGAAAGCCAGATAGTTCTTTAAGAAAGAGTGGTTACACTGAATTAAAAAACCTGAAATCCAAAAACATTCAAGTACAACTGCATCAGCAGTAATTGGATATGTCAGCCTTTGAAACCAGAAGGTAGTAAAAACATATGAGTTAGTTCTTTTGTGTGCCTTTACCGAAGAACAATCAAAACTTGCAGTTTACCCAAAAGATGTCTATATACTACTCAGCATTTACCAAGAAATATACCTTAGCTCCTATTAACCTCCTCTCTCTGAATATATCTATATCAGAAGTCCATGATCTGCAAGACACAGCAACAAGAATGTCTTGTTTTCTGTTTTCTATGCATTCCCTGAGATTCTTAGTTACACATTTAGGTAACCCCACAAGTGAGCAATGAAATAAACTGTTGCTGCTTTCACCAGTAATTTATGTTATTTGTGTTAACAAGGAAGTTACAAATAAAAGAAAAACATGTGATTCAGATTACAAATCAAGCTATTGCTCTAGGGCACAGGAGAAGAATCAAAGCAATGCCTTAACTCTACAGCTGCTTTATGAGGAAATGACCACAAACAATACTCGGCAGCTTCTTTCATGACTATGCTAGTATTACAGCTGAAAACCTTCCCTCATCCTCCATTTGTGCTCTAAATTGATGGTGCAATTACTTGTCCTCTGACTGCAGACAAGTTGATTTTCAAACTCCACCAGGTGATTAGGCACATGAATGGAAGAAGTCAGTGGTACAATTAATTGCAGCTCAAATGTAGAAGACAGCTTCTAAAACTCCTCATCAGATAGGAACCGACAGGCGTAAGGAAAAGCAGTAGAAGTTCACTCAGCTCAAACAGCACGAGCAGCCATGTGCAGTCCTACCTCCCCAGCAATTGCTTTTGTGCTGTTTCCAAAAGACTTGTTCTTATAAGAAAATCAAATTATAATAAAACACTCACATCTCAGAGGAGATTATCTTCATGACCAACACGTATCCTAATACCTACACCTGACCAGGCAGTTGACAGCAGCTAAACTTAGGGCAGATCTAGATACTGCCAGATAGCACCAATACATAAATGAGTATTTGAAAGAAAAAAGAATCACATTTTCCATTATTTAGCTGATTTTCAATCATACATCTTTCATGGGTCACTGTCTTCTAAAATTATGCCAGTAATTTTTATACCTAGTTCAGAGTGATAATCACAGCATGGGTAAAACTTCAGTAAGTACCATTAATGATAGAAAATTCTGCAAAATGCTAACAAATTTTCTTGCTAATGAAACACTGGCACCGACAGTAGTCAAAATATCAGCTCTACCCTAGTTTGCCTTTATCCAAATCACTCCACAAAATCTGACAACCCAAAGTATTTTACCAGTTATAAGGGGCTCTGAGTCTGACTGCGGTTTAATAGACCTGGTAATACAGTTCAAGGTCAAAAGAAAATAAAGTAATATTCAGAATGAATACAAACATTTTCCATTAAAGAAACACGAGGATTATGTAATGTGCTACCTTGTGCATTTCCATAGGTTTTTTCCTCCTTATTTACAAGTTATCTCTCAGTTGTCAGTTTCATCCAAGTCTGCATTCAAATTGGGTTTGTCCAAAAGAATGGAAAATAATTGAAGAAAAAACAAACTTTACAAAACAAAAAATAAAAATTCACAAATACAAAATTCCATAAGGCTGTCAAAATACAGCATTTTGCACAGTCGTATTAACTTTTTAATTAGAAAATCTTAGCAAGCTTAGCAAGAAGAAGAAAATCATACAAATACCTTCATATCAGTGAGGTTTTCCATAGACTAAAAACAGCAAGATCCTTGAGCTGTATTTCAGAGTACTGCCAGATTTTTATTTGTATGCTTGTCCATTTCAGAAGAATAAAACCAATAAAAGAAAATTCATTAAGCAGTATTCTAAGTATTTTTTGATTCATTTCTTCTTCTTTCAGAAGGTTTTTCATTCTGTCATTACACTGCAAAAGAAATCATCCAGCTAAAGGACTGAGGAAATTCATAACCCTCGTCTACTCAGTCATTCACAAATAAGATTATAAAAATTACCATCTGAGGTGCAATTACTTCTAGAAGTTTTAATAATTCTTGGATGCATACCATCTAGCTTGATGATTTACCACATATTAGCCAAATGCAGTATCTACTCAAACCTTTCAACTTCCCTACCACTGTGTTAAGACTTCTCTTTAAATCACTAAAATCATCTTTAATGTTCAATTCATCCAGAAAGTCATTTTACTTATTCTGTTTGGTAAAGCTGGAAGTACAAGTAGAGAACAGCAGCAGTAGCAGGTGATTGAAATTTCATTCCCTTTCCCATTTAGCGCATTATTCTTCTTTTACACTTGTTTTTGTTACTTTCAACAGTGATAGAAGAGAGTTTAAATTATCTCCATTTTTTTCAAAAGCTTTCCACTCCCTCTCGCCATTACCTTTCCACACCATATAACTCTCTTTTCCCCCCCACAATTCTCATTTTCTCTACATTACAGTTTTACTGTCTAAAATTGTAAGTAGTCCCATTATCTACAGTGACCATTAAGAATATGAAAGGTAAAGTCCAATCCCTTTGCATTATCAAACATTTGTGGTCGTAGGAACAACATCTAACATTTGTTAACATGTACAAATACGTATAGGACCTTCTTTTAAGAAGAGCAGTATTAAATAGTATTTAAAGTAAACATTCCATTTATAGCTTAATGGCGTGACATTGCTCAATTCATGGTCACATAACTATATTTTACCCCAAAAAGTCTTTGCAAGTATTATCTATGTATCATTTCTACAATCTCCAAAGTTAGAATGCCCATGAACTTTGTCAAACTATTTCAACTGCTCCAGCAGAGACGCAAGGCTCTGACTCTGCAGTCCCTGTGGATGTTGGCTGACACACAAGGCAATCCCATCCTTGGCTCATTAGTGTAACAGCCTTCAGTAACTCCTGTGTCATTGAAGTGCTTTGAGTACACAGTGCACAATGCAAAGACAATTTATATTCTCTCCAAATACCAGGTAATCTCCAGGATTTAATGCTGCAATAATTATTAGCTCACATCAAAAAAGGATTTGTCAAATATAAGTAGCATTGCCAATCACATAAAATTCACAGAACTCTGCTGTTGTAAACCATAATGTCTTCTGTCAATTCCTCCTTTTGAGCTAACGTGGTATTTCTGCATGAAGGTGGCCATTATGTGTCTTTACAGTATTCACAAGGAAATACTACACTATATTAAATCTTTATGCATACACAACGAATACAACACAAACACCACACCTGGCAGGGCAGTGATACTCCTGCACCTTCCCACAGAAAAAGCAAAACTTGAGAATGCTACAAATGAAAATGAGGAACTTAAAAAACATGAATAGACAGTGAATGAACCTTGAACAAATGCTGCAAGTACAAAACATTGGTACAAATTACACCTGAATACAAGTCATTAACTTTTGAAATAAATTTTGTAGTTCAGGTCTGGATGTGGACTCTGCTCTAATATAACTGAAGTTATATTACTATGCCAGTTCTGAGATGAGTAAGAAAAACTCTTCTTTTTTCTAAATCAAGATTTAAAATTTGAGGCCTTATAATTCAAAACTTCTCCCCAAAACCAAGAACTTCACATAAACTTCAGGGCTGCTGCTGTGGCAGAGGGATTGGACTATATGATCATTCAAAGTCCCTTCTGATCCCTAATGATTCCATGATTCATTTTATAATGACAAGACTGGAGAAAAACCAATTCATGCTTACAGACAATGAGCTCTGTGCAATGTGAATTGCTAATTTCAAGTGTACTCTCTGTAACTGTATGTACATTGTAAAAGTCCATTCATTATGAATGGATTGTGCAGAAGCTTGGATGAACTCTGGACCTGATCTAAAGTTCTCAATTTTCTCTGAGGGTCCAGCATTTAACAGCACCTCAATTATGTGTCTTTCAATGGAAATTACTTACTTTATCTTAGTACAAACAGTTCCACTACAGTTATTATTTGAAGCAAGTTAAAGCAGTATAAGAAGCACTGCATTTTGACATTCTTGTACTTTAGTAATTACATGTAGCAGCATGTAAACCTACCCAATACCACCTGCATGTTCTCCCTTCAAAAATAAAAAGGGAATATAGAAGTGAATGTGTCTGCTGAAAATTGGTTTTCAGCTAACACTCTAATTTCTGGATTTATTACCCCAGCACATAATCAGAGGAAATCTGTCTACCTGGCTAGAATCATTCCCTATTTACAGAGCTTAGCTGAGACATTACAGAGGATCAGCTGTTCAGCCTATCTGGGAACTAGTAATTAAATCACAGTGCAGAAGATTTAACTGATGCAGAGATGGATGCAGCAATGGCAGCCAACATCTTAAACAGAAAGCCCACAGGGCCCCAAAGTAGCCAGCAAGAGCTATATACACAAGTGATGAAGAAATGCCGATTTGTCCTGAAAACAGGTTCATGCAAAGAACAGCAACCTTCTTCAGGGATGAAAAGTGTCTTCACACAGTGGAACATTATCCAAATGCATAATGTCTTTCACCATAGGATGTCTATTTTATTATTTAATGAATTTGCTTTAATAGACATATAAATACTATCTGCATATCAAACAGAAATATGCATCATAATTTCCCCCACAAAAGAAACAAAACCACTGTGAAACTGAGTGTAAAGGCAATGAAATTAAATGAGTATAGCACGGACACCACTTTGCCAAGAGGCTAGAGTCCAGAGTTTTAACATATAAATCAGTTTTTCTTAACATTTTCCCAAGGCAAAATCAATTCTAGAGTCAGAATGATGCTTCCACTCCTCACACATCAATTTCCAGCTTACAGGCATCCTGGTTTTAGGTATGATAATTATATTTTAGCATAGCGATTGGCGGCACTCTGAGCCTACTCAGCTGGGAATTCTCTAACATCAAAAAGAAAGAAGCACCAGAGCTGCTTCCACCAATGCATGTACTCTAGCAAGGCCATTTTGAGGGCAAAATCTAATTATCATTGTGACATAGCTTTACCTTCAAAACCAAACATGAAAGTAATAGTATAATATGCCTCACTTGCCTGGTCTATTTCTTCTATTTTAATTTTCTAATTTTAATGAACAAAGGCACTCCAGGAGCAGATCCATTACACATAAAAATAGACTTCAGTCTTCAAATATGACCTTTTAATTAAAATATAACAGATCATTTAAAAAAATTATTCCAAGAGTTCAGAATGCTGCAAATACAATTCTCTTAAAACTCTATAGAAGGGAGTAGTAGTTACCAAAGTTACCAACACTTTCATCCTGAAGAGAAAACTAATACTATTTGCAAAGTCAGTGGAGGACACAGTATATCACAATTACACCCATTTGTAACATCAGTTTGAGATGCTGGGAAGAGATGGTAGTTAAAAAGCATTACCTGGAATTATGAATGGAAACAATTTGTTTTGGAGAACCACTTGTACAACAGAAAGAACAAGTGTGAAAGAAAAGAGTATATTACAGGTCAGAGCCTAGCTTGAGAGGTGACCCTGATAAAGGTAGTTACTATATAAATCTTCTCCTGTGGGAAAGCCTCTGAAGATCCATTCCTTGTCCACAGAGCTGCCTGGCTCTGCACAAACAGAAGTTGTGCAATCTTTAATGAAACAAGAGCATACACCCCCTTCAGTGATGCTGGATCCTTTGCAAACAGTTTCCTCCTGGAAACTTTATTATTTCTGCACCACCACCACCAACCCCCCACTGCCCCAACACAAAGGGGCACACCTTAACATGAACAAACAAAACTAGCAGCAGTTAACACATGAGCTCTGCTGCCTTGCAGTCACTGAACTCTCACCACATGAAGCCAGAGGACTGGATGGGAAAGTCGAAAACTGTGCTTGTGTAACAGAACATGCAGTGCACAAACGCTGCAGTTCCTAAGTAGTTTTGCAGAAAACCTGCATAGCAGCTGCTCCTATTCCTTTGATCCTCACCCAGAGATGGGATAATTTCCATCATCTATGTACAAACAGTGAGGCCACTTCCAGTCCTGAACTTGTGCATGTACTAACCAGTCTAACAGTGATCCTTCATCTTCCCAAGAAGTTTCTACTGGTGGAAAGAATCTTTTTATTTCTTCTGATATGCTTTTTATGGCAGAAGCATTAGAGACAACTCATAACTACAAATGCTCTTCAATAGCTAAGCCAGTAAAATCATCTACTTCACATCACTAAAGATTCTGCAATAAAAAGATGCAGTCCTCTTAAACCTTTGTTCAACTGACTGAATCTTTTTATAAATATTTCCTTAATTTTAACAAGAGATACTATTAAACTGAGATATGCAAGGCTTTCCCACACTCACNATCAGTCCTTTATTTCAGGGTTAACAGACACTTCTTGACAGAAAATAAAGACAAAAAGACAGAGCTGAAGATTAGATTCATCCTGCTTCAGAGAGCTCTAAGTCACAGTATCTTCACAAGAATATTAACTGGGTTTGGATTATTTATTTTTTTCTTTACTGCTTCTTAAACAACCCAGTAGGTCAGATTATGATATCAACTCCAACTCTGGAGCAGCAGTACCAAAATCACAGGAGATTCTTTCAGCACAGATCAAACACAAACTAAGTCCACTGTTTTCTCAGGCAGTGTATTTGTATGTCACCAGATAAAAGTACGGGAGTCACCCAAATATATTTCCAAGCTCCTCTTAGGCAGCACACCTCATAAACCATATTAGGCATTTGCAGAGTGAAACCAGCACATTTTAAAGGAAAGGGAGAGGGGCCCTACTGAATGGTGATTCCCTTACAAAAGGCTCTCCTCCTCAGTGAGGGCCTTGGTGATGACAAGATATCAACTACCTCAGGCAGAGAAGATGGGAATTGAATCTGAAGGTAGGACTCTACATAAATCATCATTTGAAAGTGCCTCCTTGATGATCCCTCAAAGATGCATTGCTCTGGCTGAGTAAACCCTGAAACCTTCTACTGAAGAACTTTACTTCTGGAAGCTCTTTTTATACAGTACTTGAAGAAAGCTTATAAAGTAGACAATTCTTTATTGACTTGTCCACACATCTTGAAACACTCTCTTAAACTGTGTTTGTTATGTCTCTCAACACAAACACACTGCCCTTATGGAAAATAAACTACAGGAATGCCTTATGATTTTTTTGATCTTTCCAAGTATTCATGCACTCTAATTTGAACTGTTACTGTGTGGCGAACTTGGATCTGGATTACTTGGTGTCCAACTCCAAAATCTCTTGTTAAATGACTCAGTGCTGCTTTCCATGTGTGAACCACAAAGCTGAGCTGCTACTTGTAATGTCTACACTCATGACATTTCAGTAATTCTGAGTCATAACCCATCTGTTACACAGCATCTGAACAAAGCTGCCTTGCTAATCACCTCTAATGGTTTCTATGGCTATTGTTTGGCCACAAAGAAGTCTCCTTTAAAAAAGGAACTTTCTGCAGACATCATGCAGAAAAGTGCTTCAGTAGTCATATGCCTGCCCTCCTTATGGTTTATTCTAATGTCTTCAGGCTCATTCCTTATCCTTCACTTACACTAATTTTATACTCCTTCCTGCCTCTTCCTACACTTTTGTGGCAAATTGTTGCTGGTTCTTGTCCACATAATACCCCTAAAACCTGTCTTAAAAACAGCCTGATCAAGTTATTTTTCCTGTTAACATGCTATATTAACCAATCTATTGTAGATAGTTTTCTATTCATGTTTGGTTTACCTTTCTTATCTACCTGCAGGATATTCTACTGCCCATGATATCATTGTTTACAATAACAATGTTTAAAATAACAGACATCTCTAGATTTCATGAATTGCTGGTTATCTGCTAAGAACCTTGCAGAAGTAAAATAAAAATTGTTTATGTTCTACAGACCATGCAAATGTGTCAAGCAACCTGTGCCTGTTCCAGTACAGCCTCCACTGCAGAGTACAGGAAAACTACAGCTTCAACTTCCTCCACTGTAGACATCCAACACTTCACAGGCAAAAATGACAGACGAGGATGTCTCTTGAACTATTTTCTTCAGCTATATTTATCCACAATTAATGTAAGGATCGTTTACCTTTTCTCTGATGTATTACTTACTGGAAACAGTGGTTATGTGGAATTCTCAGTCTTCAATTTAACTGAGAATACGTGTTTCTCTAGCCCCAGATGAAGAGCATCTGTCTCCATCCTCTGTACTTCTGTGTCTGTGTTGGGCATGCATGTTACAGAAGGCTCTACTCAGTTTTGAGCAATTAGCCCAAACTGTACCAGCTAGTTTTATAAATAAATGAAGGTTCCTGATAGGACATGTAAGATTAGGGGGGAAACCCACCCAAACTACAAAGAAAATAACAGCAAAATACTCATGTTTTTTAAAATGTATTAAAACAGAACATAGTAAAAATTAAGAGCATAAACAGAGTACCACCACCTGTTAAGTTAATAAAACTTTTATCATCATAGAGAGAAAACTAGCAAAAATGAATATAGCTTCCCCCCACTTACGTAACACGCTAAATTATTCTGTCTTTAAAATACATATTAAATTATTGACCAATATCTCTAGGCTATAAAAATTCTTGCAGAGAAAGGCTTTGCCACACAGCACAAAGCTCTGCTAGCTGAATCCATGCTGTACAGCACCTGACATAGGTCTCCTTTGGGCCCCATGAGGCATCTTTGTTGCCTTAAGACGTAGTTATTTATTTGTGTGGGGCTTGTTCAAATGCACAAAAGAAAACAAGACCTGTGTTGCTTTATAAAATGCCTGTTTCAACAGCACACAGTACTGAGGAGGCAGACGGCAACTCCTGAAAGTGTATCCCAATGGTATGCTCCAAGGAGGCTGGGAAAGGAATAGGAAGGGAAGGAAACTGGAAAGACCAGAATATCTACCTACCTATAGATATTTAGAATGTTGTTTTATAAAAAGGTATGTAGTGATGACTAGAAAATAATGATGTTTTGTTCCTAGGAATACAACACGGGACATGACAAAGAGGCAGATGACAAAATAGCTTCAATTATATGGAAGTACTTGGGTTTTTTTTATTCAGAATAGCAAAGGAAATGATTTTGTAAGTCCAGCACAATGATAGTATGGAAACTCTATGCTGTTTGCATCTTGTGTTAGAAACAGGAAATAAGAACGGTAACAAGCAGCTTTGTTAAGGACTAAACAATGATGCAGTGATACAGACAGCAGATGCAGAACAAGTAAGAATTCAATATGGTTCATTATGCTTCCACAACAAACCAGGTAATCTTGTCTTTGAGATGGATATATTTGCTCTCAGTTGCATGCTGTAAAGCAAATATCAGAGTTCAACCTATTCCAGGAGAATCTGAACTTAGGAAAGGTGATCTGAATAGCAGCAATTTCAAAAAGTATTTAGTATTAATTAATTACACAATTAAGAAAAGTCTAGCTAGTAAATTTAATGAGATTTTAGTTACTCAAAGAAACAATTAGTCGTCTGCCTTTCTCTAACCTTAAGGGCTGCAAAAATCTACATAAATTCATTAAAAATGCAACTCCAAACCAATAATTCATCTTTTCTACACATTTTCAATTATTCATTTTGTGCAGTGCATCCACTGTGTTGTTTCTGAGATTTAACTAAATATCTCCCAAAGACAAACCTAAATAGTAGAAAGTAAATTACTTCTGTACATACAGTAAGAGAAGAGCTTTACACACTGAACAAAGGCTGTTTCAACTTTCTGAGGTGTCACCCTCCCACATACTGTTAAAGCAAAAGTATCTCTGGAAAACTGTCTCTTCTCCATGGGGAAACACATGGTGCATTCAGCACTTTGACCAGTCCGTTACAGCTTTCCTCTTGGTGCACTGCCCATCAAGGCACCTGAGCAAAGGGACATTCAGCCTCCCAGCAAGGGCTTTAACAAAAGGTGATCTATTAGCTGGTGTTCTAACATCTGGTGATCTATCAGCTCTTAGCCCTTACATTCAGCTTAATATTACTTCTTTCTCTTTAGCACATGATTCACCAGGAAGACATCTCCAAAGACGTCTTGCCTATTCAAACAACTTCAAGATCACACAATGAGAATAACCATCCCTTTCTGTCCTCCCAATCAAAGCTTTCTCTACATATTTAAGCACACATAAGCCTGGCTTCTTTGTTTGGGAAAACACTCTTTTCTCCAGATTCAGAGAAAACTAAGACAAATCAATGCATTCCATCTTGAAATAGTAATCAGAAACAAAAAATGTATTCATGAGTGATTTACCCAAAATGTTCCAATGTAAATGGACACATGCCATGCTGAATAATACAGCCTCTTTCTACAAAGCTCTATAAAAAGCATCTTCAGTTTGTGAAGCCAAACAATTCAAATAACCCAAACAAGATTCTGGTACCCCAATCAGCTCTGAATGGTCTCACCGGCCTACAGATGTCCATGCGACCTGACAGGATATGCCCACAGGTACTGAGAGAACTGGCAGATGAGGTTGCTAAACCCTTCCTTATTATATTCCAGAAGTCATGGCAGTCTGATGAAGTCCCCTCGACCGGAAAAGGTGAAACATAACTCCTGTTTTCAAAAAGGGTAGGAAGGAGGAGCCAGGGAACTACAGGCCAGGCAGTCTCACCTCTGTGTCCAGTAAGATAATGGAGCGGATCCTCCTGCAGGCACTACTGAGACAGGAGAATGATAAAGAGGTGATTGGGTGCAATCAGCATGGCTTCATCAAGGGCAAATCCTGCCTAACAAACCTGGTGACCTTCTATGAACGGGTCACAACATTAATGTATGAAGGATGATCGACTGATGTCATTTACCTGGACCTGAGCAAAGCCTTTGACACTGTCCCGCACTATGTTCTGGTCTCCAAGCTGGTGGAACATGGGTTTGATGGGTGGACCACTAGATGGGATAAGAACTGGTTTGATGGTCGCACCCAAAGAGTAGCTGTCAATGGGTCCACGTCCAAGTGGAGGCCCTCATGGATCAGTCCTGGGACCAATCTTGTTCAACATCTTTGTCGATGACATGGACAGAGGCTTCTTTGAAGCACAACACAAGTGCATCCCAACAGGAAAGAATTCAAGGAAAGGAGCCAGAAGACCTGTGTGGTTAAATGGGGAGCTACTGCTCAAACTGAAGAGGAAGAAGGTAGTGTATAGGTCATGGAAGGAGAGGGTGGCTACTTGGAGTGATTATAAGGCTCTGGTGAGAGGATGTAGGGATGCAACTAGGAAATCCAAGGCCTCCTTGGAATTAAAAATTGCAAGAGAGACCAAGGGTAACAGAAAGGGCTTCTTCAAATATACTGCAGGTGAAACTAAATTTAGAGGCAATGTGGGCTCCCTGCTGAATGAGCTGGGTACCCTGAAGACAGAGAATACAGAGAAAGCAGATCAAGGGAGGTTCTTCTCCCCCTCTACTCTGCACTGGTGAGACTGCAACTGGAGTATTGTGTCCACTTCTGGGCCCCTCAGTTCAAGAAGGGCACAGAGCTACTGGAGGGTGTCCAGCGTAGAGCAACAAAGATGATGAAGGAAGTAGAACACCTCCTTTATGAGGAAGGGATGAGGGAGCTGGGTCTCTTTAGCTTGGAGAAGAGGAGGCTGAGGGGTAACCTCATTAATGCCTGTGAATATTTCAGGGGTGGGTGTAAGGAGGATGGTGCCAGAGTCTCCTCAATGTGATCTAGTGACAGGACAAGGAGCAATGGGTGCAAGCTGGAACATAGGATGTTCCATATAAATATCAGAAGAAACATCTTCACAGTGAGGGTAACGGAGCACTGGAACAGGCTGACTAGGGAGGTTGTGGAGTCTCCTTCTCTGGAGATATTCCTCCTGGATCCATTCCTGTGCGATTTGGTCTAGGTGATCCTGCTGTGGCAGGGGGATAGGACTAGATGATCTTTCAAGGTCCCTTCTGATTCCTGACGATTCTATGATTATAACATATAGAACACAGAAGGTTCCAACTCAACATCTGTGACTATAGCCATTTTTTATAATTATTTGAGGCATTCCTTAGCTTTAACTACACAGTATTATGTAAATACGATTCATGAGAACTCCTACAGCAACAATTAATTCTTCAAAATGTCCCAAAAAATCCCTTTAAATAAGATAAACATCAAAATTGCTGCCAGTATATGTAAAAAAGAATCCTGCCAATCTCCAGTCACCAAGCATGTGTTTTACAGCTTGCAGCAGGGACACTTCAATACCACAGCAAACTACAGATTACCTGTACACTGTTAATACCAAGTAATAATGAGACAAGAAATACTCGACTATCTGCTATCCAGCGTAACTCTGAGTTACACTGCACTTTGACTTTGCAGCACTCCACACCACTGCATTGCACAGAAAGACTAAGAAAAGTGATTTTAGAAACAAAACCAATTCATCTGGAGTAGGAGACAGTTTGGGTAACTGTTCAGAGTTTCCTGTTCCTAGAAAAGTTGGAATTTTTTTTTTATTTTATAAATAAGGTCCTACTGACCCGTAGTTTTGAAAACCACTCTAGTGACTTCCACGCTGAAAGCTATGAGTCATGAAAATGCCAAATCTACTTGATTTTTTCCCAAAACTCAATGCAATATTATTTATGTATTGCAATATTCTGTATTCCTTCATCTTTTATAAAAAAGGTAGAGTGTCAGTTTCATTAAACCAGTACGAGCCATTGTTTTTGTAATTGTTTCCCAGTAGTGAGGTTCTGGTTACATACAGTCTTATACACAAACCTTACTGTCCATGCTGCATAAAACTAATAAATCACATTACTGAATTAACTGAAGTCACTGTGTACCTACTTCAGGAACACAACTTGGTTCCCTGTAAGATAAGTGTGACACCACTTAAGACAACACAATGTTCAGAATATTCACTGGGTTTGCCGAGATAAAAACAAGCATTGGCTTTGCTAGGACAGTTGAACGCTAAACATCTTCCCACTGGTTGATGAAAGCATCAAGAGAGAGCTCCAGTAGGATAAATGAGGTCACTGGTTGCAATTTCCTGCCAGCTTGCTGGCTGAAGAAAACACCATTCATCAGGAAAGCTAAAGCAAAACACACTATAGCACAAAGCTGTTTCTAAGTTTTTACTCATACCCTCCAAAAATGAACAAAAAATTGCTTTGAATTCTGAAACACATCCTATATACCCTGATACATGAATTTAAAAACCAAATTAAAAATTTTATAGAACTTCTAAGTCCTAATCAAGTCCTAAGCTAATTGTACAGCCCAGGTTCCTAATCAGCTTCTCCAGAGACATGCTACAAACTCCTGGAGCTCCAACATTTTGAGGGGACCATTAATTCATACGTAGAGTGTTCATCCTGTTCATCAGCCTTAATAAATAAGTCTACCCCAGGACTTTGGGCTATCCTTTGATGCTCAATCTGCCTGCACTGAGGAATTGCTCTAGAAAATGAATTGAAGACTTTTAAATAGAAAGCAAAGAGGGAAGGCAGCTGTGCTAAAGGGTTTAGTGTTGTTACTCATGGAAATGGCATGTTCCAGCCCATGGTTTTTCTGAGTCTCCAGAGACGATGGATACTGGCATCAAAGCCTTCTACCAATTCATGCTTTAAATCCCCCTTTGTTACCACAAAAAGAATAGCTGCACAGGATAGTTCATGCCAGGACATTTGACTAACAACAAAACAGATCTTTAATTTCATTCATTTTTAATTAGGATTTGTCAATAAGAAAACCTGTGTGAGATTTACCCGGGTCCTCGATGTCATGGTATGTAATGTTGGCATTGTTTATCCTCGGCAATTCAAAAGCAAGGTGTCAGCATCAGAAATTAAATGCGTTAAAACAGCAAATGTAGCAATGATCACACAGACCATTTGTTCCCTTTAAATACTGCTTATCTATAAATAGATAAAAGGACTGCAGAGATAACTGAGGATGCTTTGACAAGCCTCTGGGGAAAAGAGCCTCTTACTGCCAACACAGCGCAGGAGCACACTACATAAGAGAACCCCCCCCACACACTCCTCTCCAGACCAGAACTCAGGGTGAGAAGGAAATGAAGAAATGCTGTGGCTTTGCAGCAGACACCTCCTAAGAGTCAGTTCCCAGAAGGGACAGAACCCTGCTCCTCACTTTGTTTCAGATCAGGACCGTAAGATGCTGCCTATTACAGCAGATAATTAACATCTTCCTCCCTGGGAAAGCACCACAAAGATGAAGTTTGCCCTGTGGGGAAAACTTTCTTTATTTAAAGAGTGATTAGACATTGGAACAGGCTGTGTAGGGAGATCACTCCTTAAATTCATCCTGCTGTCAGATTCTGTCAACAGTATGTGAACTACTTTCTCTGCCATGTTGTATCCCCATGCTTCACAGACCTTCTTGCGGCAGAAATACCTTTACACTGTCTGTATTTCTTCAAATTTTCCTCATGTGCTTGTACATGGCTGTCTTCAGCAAGACAGCACACAGGCAGCAGCCAGCCTGTACCAGAGCATTGGGGAGAAAGGCATAAGCTGTATTGGAGCATGGCAAAGCTCATGGACACAGTGTGGAAGGTTAGGGAGAACTGGGAGAACCCTGAAATACAGACTGTTCTCTTTACTTTTCCACTGAAAATAATCTGTTGATCACAGGTCAAAAATAATTCACCCCTGTCCTTCAAGGGCTACAGCAGATTTTCAGCTGCAACACAAGACCTGAGGCATCCAAGCAAAAAACAAAAAAGCCAGGAAAGACCTGAACAGCTTCTGTCAAGCACAGAGCACCTCAATGCCAACAAGACAGACCATTCAGTGGTCTCCGGACAACTGATTTGGATATCTTCATTGATAAACAGTATTTCAATCTTTGCTAGAGTTATGCTTTGCCATGGTCTATAGGGACCAGCTTTCCTCATTTCAGCTACCTAAGGGTGGACCTGGCTTTGAAACCCAACAGAAAGCAGGCAAATATAAAGAAGAGCTTTCTGCTACAAGTTGAAGAAAACACTAAGGAAAAAGCACCTTTGCTGTAGCTGATGCTTGATGGGGAACTGCAACATTTTTTATCTTCTAGAGCCCTTCTGAAGCGACTGAGTTACTATGATGATCATTTCCATTCTCCACGTGACAGACAAAACACTAAACAAGACTGTTAACATCTTGGGCAATGCTGCATAAGGAATAAATTTGAATTTCAGGGGGAAAAGCTGCTCAGAAGAGAAAGATGTAGTATTTGTACTACAAAATTTAATTGTGGATCTCAAAGCACATTCAGAGACTTGGCATAAACCTCAGAGATGTCAGTGTGCTGTATGTTCCCCACACTCACTGTAGCAAAATGCTCTCATGAACAAAGCCAGTAAACAACTCAAAGCCAAGTGGCATTTTTACTCCACACCATGGTTCTCATTACACAGAAGAGGGAATTTTTATGCTGATCCACACATACACATTTCTGAACAGCTTGCTCATTGTTTTTAAAAAATGCATAAACACTAAGATCTTTAGCTTCCTCTTGTCCACAATTACAAAGCTTTAATCTTTGTCAATCACCTTTGTTTGAGATTTACGTTTTGTGACACTAGAACAGGCCGACACAATGCCACCTCCTCTCCTGGGAACCAGCAGCTTAAGACAACTCTGAAATCATGTCACAATGATAATAAATCCCTAAAATTATGGAAGCACTTTTGGGTATAAATGAGACCTGAGGACGATCCTCTCAGTCACCAGTCTTACACTGTCGCAGTAGTGGTTCAAAGCTACTACAGACCAAGGCCTGTTTCTTCACTGGCTGTGACTGTCTTGTCTAGATCCTCCTGGCACCAGTTTTCTCTGGTTGCTCTCCATTTCAAAAGGAAATGCAGGGCAACATCTGAAGAAACTCCTGGCTCATACATTGCTATGTTTTATGCATAGGAAATCCTCATAAAAATTGACTTGGAGGATGCATTTTTAATACCAATGAACAAAAAAAGAAAAAGAATTTTTTTGAATTTTTGTATTTTGGATTTAACTCACCTATGCTGGGGTTTGAAATCATTTCAGCAAGCACAATTCCAGATTCATTTCACCATCACTGTAGACATCTAATTTAAGAGCAAAGTCACCCAGACTTCCCTCTATAATTAACAGCAGAAGACTGATGACCCGAACTGTTCCGATGAAATACCTAAAATACCTAATCTCATCCTCCCTGCTGATTTGAGAACTTCATCTAAAGGCTTAACGTCAGGTAAGAAGACTTCTAAATTAAAAAGAAATTAAAATAAACCCCAAAGAACAAAAAGTGACCCAGAAAGCTGGAACAAGAGACTGTTACAAATGCCAGATGGCTACTCAAGGACCACAACGTATTTAATGCCTATGCATTAAAATATGTTAAAAAATTGCATCATTATTCAGTTTACTGAAGCAGATGGGCAGAGTATGTGGTGTTTTCTACGCACAAGAGCCCAATCAGAGCAAAACAAAATCCTTTCTGATGTTCACATGTTGGTAAACTCAGGAGATTAATAACAGCACAGTCAGAAGAGTAGTGTTTTGCTCCAAAGAAATGTGCAAATGAAGACTAATTTTAATAATGTGACACTTATCTGATAAATAGCACTAAAAATACAAAAAGTACATGTTTCAAGGTTGTATTTTCGAGCAATTATTTGAAAACGCTTTGTCTCACTGGCATGAAAATGGGTTACTGTCTACTGGTTGGTAATCATTTCTGTCTTAGAGTGGTTTTCAGGAGTGTGAGTATTCCAGGCTGTGTATCATGAGCATTTGGCACTTCTGAATATTGATCAGTCACATTCCACTCCAAAGAAATGAGCTTGCAGCCTGTGACTTTCTTTCAGGTCTGCCAATGGCAAGGAGAGGTGAAGTCACACTTCAGCATCTGTAGCTCCATATGATGGCAAATCCTCCTACTCACACACCCAGAAACTGGCAAAGTGAGAAACCACTGTGCCAGCAGTATGCTGGTGATGGGTAATGTGTTACCACCACCACAGCAGCCCAACTTCATAGTGTACTGGATAATACCAAAACCTCCAAGTGCTGACACCACAGCAACTGCAATGCTACCACAGTTCTTCATACTGCTGCTGCACACCCATATCCTTCCCCACACTTTTCCATTATGACATTTCAAAATGCATACAGTCCAAAGGATGACAGCAACACCAGGTACTGGTACAACCTGAACTTCATGAGACCTGAGACGCTTTCTGTATGAAACAGTTTCCACCATGGTGTACAACAGGTGGGCCAACCACATCACACCCCTCTTCTAGCATCTGAACCATCAATTCCTCATCTGACATCTCCAATTATAATGATATGAAAAATGCCACAATCTGCTGCACTATCTTTTTGATGTCATGGTGTTGTAGTTTAAACATCTGCCAGATTTTCAGGTGTTTGATTTTGTGCTTTTATGTCAAAAGTACATTATATTTTGAAACTAGAGATAGTTGTCCCATCAGACCTCTAGGTCAGTGTCCTGACCCCACTGGTGATTTGTGGACAGAGCCTACAAAAGAGGGTGGACTTCTGCATTTCTTCCCTTCTTGTTCTGTCTCTTGGCAGCCAGAGAGCTCTTCCAGGCTGAGGGAGGAGGTTGAAAAAGGGCCTGGCCTGGAGACCATGCTATTTTTGGGGAGAGCAGTAATGGCTCCCCCTTCCCCAAGGGCTGGAAGGCAGAGGATGCTGAGCCCTTGGACTGTAGCTGCTGCGCCCGGCCTTGCTCTGGTATCACCAAGATATTGAAGCACCGAGCTGCCTGCTGAAGCCCACTCATCTTTGAATAATCTGAGCTCTTAACCCTTTCCCTCCCTCAGAACTGCAACCACTTGAAAGGAGAAAAAGAGAGAAAGAGGAAAGAGAAAGAGAGAGAGCTCCCGGTGCCTCTCTCCTCACCACAGGCTTGGCCCTGCATGAGCAGGTCCATGGGGCTGACACAGATGCTGTCTCAGCTCCGTCACTGAGAGAATGGAAGATGTTGAGATGATTAGGAGAAAGATAAGTCCTAAGGTGGGCTCGTGAAGGTTTCTACTGCTTGGCCAGAAGGTTTCTGCTAAAAAGAGCAGAAGGGACTGATCTCTTAAACCGTTGGCAAATAGAAAGAGACTGGGGTTCTCAAGTGTCAGTTCCTGCATCTGAGAATCTGCCCCAGTCTCCAAGAGCATGGATAGGATCTGCTGAACATAGTTACATTGTGAAGCACTCACAAGACAAGTAGAAGCAGGTCTGAGATATACAGGGAAAGCTGGCACCTGTAAGAGGACTGGAAAAGAGACTTTTCCACAAGCATCACAACATAAGAGGGCCTCAGAAGCCTGACTCACTTCTATGGATGGAGGTATTGGCTGAAATATTCCCTCTGATTAGGGTGTATTTTTTCCCAGGGCTGTAATCTGAAGGCAAAACCTGATGTGTTAGCTGTCTACCATTTCTCTCGGAGTGTGTGTAATGGCACTGTGATACAGTTTCTGGTTTACTTTTTTTTTTTTTTTTGTTTTTTTATTTTGGGGTTTTTC
>VZRI01011326.1:60900-98576 GCA_013397515.1 Upupa epops
TTACTTGGGGATTTTTCCTTTGCCTCTTGCTTGTAGGTTCAATAAATTCTTTTTAGCACAGCTGCTTCATTGCTTGTTGAATTCTCAGTGACAGCTGGTTGGTTTGCTTGAATTGCAGGCACCAACTCAGAACTGACCTAGACCTTCCTTCTAATCCAGGACACACAGCTGTATCCCTTCCCAGTCCTGCATGCTACTGCAGGAGGAGTTCATGCGGGCCAGCAGCAGGGGAGCAAGAAGCAGATTATATCTGGGTAACTGATGGTTTTATTATGTAAGCTTTCTGAACAGGAAAATGGGATTTGGAGCTTTAGCTTAATGTTCAGGGATTGGATGACTGGATTAAAGCCTTTTACTCCCTGTTCTGTTGCTCCTCTCAAAATCGGTTTATATGGCAGAGGAGAAGGGGTGTTACTTAGAGGAAGGGGTTACTTGCTTTAAGCTACGTCTCTTTGAGTCAAGGGTTAATACAGATCATGTCCGTCTTTACTACTTCAATACGGACAACTTCAATTCTTGTAAGAATGGAGAAATTTCTTCAAGGCTGGTTTCTTCAAAGCCACAGCACAGTGACATAGAATATGGCTATCCTCTGAGCAGCAGGGCTACTTGTAACTTCATTAATTTCTGAGAAAAAATATCAATAAAATCTTGTCTACCATCTACACAGCACAAATCCCAAGAAGAAGACTTAAGCAAATCTCAATAGTAACAGCTACAGACTTATGAGTACTTCTAGTAGGAAGCCTTGCATTTTGGGGAATAATAATAAGATTTTGCATTTTCAAAGCACCTATCATTGCAGCATTTCAAACCACTTCACACATGTTAGTTACCCAAACTGTCTACCATCCTAGGAAGCAGATACCATTACATTACATCACAGCCTGGTTTAGCATCTAAAATTATTTGGTGCCTCCCAACTTCCAAACTCAGCTGCAAGCACTAAGACATCTTCCAGGTACACGTTATTTTGATGGAAAAAAGAAGAATCAGGAGGGGAAGAGCAGGAGAAAGCTTTTATACACATTAGGCATCATAAATCTAGGCACAAAATGACAAGTCCTGGCCAGCAGCAAAACAATAAAACTCAGAATAAACCATACTCTTTCTTCCAGAAATTATGTTTAGACTCTTTGAAAGAACTGATGTAGGGCTCAAAAAGGAGATGAAAACTCAGCATTATAGCTGTGAAATGGGATGAATCCTTTTCACAATCCTTTTCAGAAGAAGGGAAGGGTTTATTCTCCAATGACTGTTTCCAGAAGCTTTTTTCAGAGTCCAGCTTCAGTACATTGTTCTCATGTATTTGACCCCAAGGTTCTGGGGTGCTACAGCAAAGCAGGACCACAATAGCTCAACACTTGGCATGGCCCAAAGGACAGGAACTTATCCCAGGGTAAGTTCAACATACCAACCATGAGTAGAGAGAGAACACTCTTCAAGTCAATACATATGAATAATTGTAGCACAGATTGCAGTTGTAATACAGATGTAACTATATGGTATGCTATCAATTCTAATTTACAATAATTCCTCACACGCATAAAATTATTAATATTTGCCAAAAGTCCTTGACAAGAAAGGTCACCAATCAACCCGATCCTAAAGTTTTAGTTAAAGGTTTTCAACCAAGCTACACTGATACTCTGAATACCAATATATAAACCCTGATACCAATATAAAAAACTTACTGCCCTTTTCCAGTTTGATGGGATTATTTGCCAATATTCTGGTTTTGTACTTATTTTTAAAAATCTAGTCATGTCAAGAGAATGAAATACTCTTCCCTCTATATGCTCCCTTTGCATGGAAAGACTGTCCCTATTTCAGAGACAGCGAATGCAAGCTGCTAGTAGGTTTGTCAGATCACAGCAATTCATTTCCATTTTAGAAAAACTGAAATTAAAAATGGAAAACAGAGATAACAGTATTATCATTCATCTGCTTGATACTTATCGTATCTATTTCGGTTTCCGAAAAATGCTTTTGTTTCCCTTGGTCTTAGAATAGCAATCCAATCTTGGATGAGGATTAAAGCTTTGTCACAATATAAATAAAACTCTCAGAAACGCTGATCAACCATCTGCTCTTTCAGAATTAAACTGAAACTGTTGAAGTAGAAAACCACAGAAATAAAGTCTTTGATGCCACATAGCTGAAGAACAGAGCCCTTGGAAAAAAAAAAAATAGAGAGGCTGCTTTGAAGAGAAATAATGAAAGGTCCTACAACCTTGTCCAAAAAACTTTCATTGCTCACTTAGAAAGATGGGATATTCAGCAACTTCGACAGATTCAGTGCTGTGTGCCTCTGTACCAAAAGCCCTGGTTCAGATATCCATAAAGGAATGGACTTTTCTTAGTGAAAACAACTCACCCTCACCGAGATTAACCTCCTGACAACCCCCAAGTCCTGTTTTTACTTAAGAGTTTTATACTCAAGGTGAACTTCTGGAGAGCCTTAAATTTCATGCTCCACCAGCAACAGAGAAGGCTGCATCCTGAATGCAATGCCTCTGGGCAGTATCTTAAAAGCTGACTAAATTCTGATTTTTCCCAAGTGATGTTAAATCTTGATAACAGGGAATTGTTTTTCAACATTTCAAGGTACAGTGCGGGCACCTCTAAGTCTCAGAAGACGACTGAAGTATGATCAGAAAGAAGTATTTTCCAGAAACATTACTTAAAATTTAATCTGTAAATGGATGAAGGGCTCACATGATAACAGGTAAGGAAACTTTTCAGTAACATGAGTAACAGGAATGGGAACAGCCACGAAATATAGCACACAACAAGAAAGGGGAAGGGGGAAGAAGAAAACAAACAGAAAGCACTTTGTGGTCTTGCTGGTCCATCAAGGTTGATTTGCAAGAGAATTCATGTGGAAAATACCTTCATAACAGGAAGGGAATATGTTCATCACTATCTTCCTTTTCTCTAATGTAACCTGAGCAAAAATTCCTTTATTCAGTGTTCAAAAAATCATTCAAAAAGCAGAAATTGTTGCCATGCAGAAGAATTCATCAATATCATCTGCATTATGAGGAAAGGCCAAGACACTTGAGGCTTTTTAGTCTGGAGAAGGGAAGACTGAGAGGGGATTTAATTAATGTCTATAAATGCATGAGGGCTGGGCATCAAGAAGGCAGGGACAACTCCTTTTCACTTGTGTCCTAGGATAGGATGAGTGGCAATAGATTTCAGCTCCAGAACAGGATGTTCCACCTCAATATGAGGAAGAACTTCTTCACTGTAGAAGTTACAGAGCACAGGAAAAGGCTCCCCAGAGACAATGTGGAGTCTCCTTCTCTAGAGACTTTCAAGACCTGTCTGGATGCATTTGTGAGTCATTTGTCCTAGTTCTGGTCCTGCTCTGGCAGGGGGATTGGACTCTGTCTTTGAAGGTCCCCCTCCAACTTCTAACATTCTGTTATTCTGTGATCTGGAAACTTTCATCCCAGTGGAAAAATGTCAAATATTTGCCAGTTAAGAAACAGCTGTTAGTGAGTTTCCTACAGGACTAGCAGAAACTGATAGAGTCTTTTGAGATACTTCACAGTTTATTTGATCAAGTTGGCAAATCACTCAAAGGCTCATGAAATTTTAAGGATTTACACTCTCCACATCTCTTCTAAAGAATCAGAACTCCTAATTCTTGCCTGAAATGATACATCACATATTCTTACCTTTGTACAAATATTTGTGGGTACTGTTCTCTGGTGACTTTGCTTTTCACAGAAATGATTAGGAGGTGCACAGCGCCTCCCCGGATGTTGAGAAAGAGATAACGCTGCAGAGGTATTACGAACAGAATGATGAGCTCTTATAATGCATTATGTAGGCTGATGAGTACAGAAATGAAAGCATAAGACATACTGCATAATGCATGGATTTATATAAGCATTAAAAAAATGACAAGAATATATCAGAACTATGAGTTACTGGAGGAACTGAAAAAAGTCTGATTTGTCTCAGGAAAAAACAGTGTGGCAGAGCTTTACAGTGAAACTGAAGACAACGTACCACCCCTGTCAGTGCACTTTACAGTGTACCTGCCGATCTCCAACATGAACAAGGAACATTACTGGAAGAGTGTAAGTCTTCAGCACTACTATTGTAATAGCTCTTACGAGAGCACCCAAGAAAGCAGACTCAGACTAACTAATGACTATTTGGAAAAATAATTAATCTTATATTCATATGGTGTGCGGTGGACATTCTGAGTTTGTAAACTGTGTTTCCTTGTTTATTTTTCCTGACAGGAAAGAGGATAACAATGTCCATAGCAGCACTGATAAATCCCAACATAATTCATAGATTCACAGAATGTTTCAGGTTGGAAGATCATCTAGTCTAACACACCTGCCATGAGCAGGGACACTCCCCACTAGACTAGGTTGCTCAAGGCCCCATCCCAGCTGGCCTTGAACACTTCCAGGGAGGGGGCAGCCACAACCTCCCTGGGCAATCTGTTCCGCTCTAAGATCTCCCCAGAGTCTCCTCTTCTCTAGGATGAACAGCCACAACTCCCTCAGCCTATCCCTGCAGGAGAGGTGCTCCAGCCCTCCACAGTCATTCTCGTGGCCCTCCTCTGGACACGTTCCAACAGTACCCATGATGGGTACAGTACCCCCAGATGGGGTCTCACAAGAGAAGAATAGAGGAAGAGGATCACCTCCCTCGACCTACTTGTCACGCTTCTCTTCACACAGCCCAGGATGCTGTTGGTTTTCTGGGCCACAAGCGAACATTGTCAGCTCATGTTGTTTTTCACCACCCAACACCCCCAAGTCCTTCTCCTCAAGGCTGCTCTCAGTCTGTTCACCACCTAGTCTGTATCTGTGCCTGGGATTGCCTCAGCCCAGGTGCAAGACCTTGCACTTGGCCTTGTTGAATCTCACAAGGTTGGACCTGGCCCCTCTCTCAACCCTGTCCAGGTCCCTCTGGATGGCATCCCTTCCCTCCAGTGTGTTCACCACACCACACCACACAGATTGGTGTCATTGGCAAACTTGCTGAGGGGACACTCAATGCCAGTGTCCATATCCCCAACAAAGATGTTAAACAGCACTGGTCTCAGTACTGACCCTTGAGGGACACCACTCGTCACTCCTCTCCATTTGGACTTTGAGTCATCGACCACAACTCTCGGAGTGCGACCATCCAGCTAATTCACAATCCTGTGAGTGGACTGTTTATCCAGTCCATTATTTTCTAGTTGTTTTCATTTTCAGGATGTTGTGCGAGATAGTGTCAGATGCTTTACACAAGTCCAGGTAGATGACTTCTGTTGCTCTTCCCTTGCCCACTTGTGCTGTAACACCATCGTACAAGACCATCAAATGAGTTAGGCAGGATTTACCTCTGATGAAGACCTGCTCATTACCAGTCACATATTCCTTTTCCAGCTGCCTCAGCAGGGCCTTTAGGAGCATCTTCTCCATGGTCTTGCCAGGCACAGAGGTGAGGCTGACTGGCCTGTAGTTTCCAGGGTCTTGCTTTTTTCCCCCTTTTTAAAGATGGGGGTGATGTTTCCCCTTTTCCAGTCAGCAGGAACTTCACCAGACTGCCATGATCTTTCCAATATGATGGCTAATGGTTTGGTAACTTCATTTGCCAGTTCCCTCAAGACCCGTGGGTGGATTTCATCAGGCCCCATGGACTTGCACATGTTTAGGATCTCCAGATGCTCTTGAACCTGACCTTCACTGAAAATGGTTGGATCATCCTTTACCCTATCTCTATCTTTGTATCTTTGCCTACTGGGACTTGAGTGGAGTGGCTGGAGCCTTTGCTGCTTACAACTGAGACAAAGAAGTCATTAAGCACCTCAGCCTTCTCCATTTCACTTATGACCAGGTCTCCATTTTCTTTCTTCCGGAAAGGCCCGATGTCATCCTTAGCCTTCCTTTTTTTACTGACTATGCACAGAAGCCCTTCTTGTTGCCCTTTATCCCCGTGGCCAGATTTAATTCTATCTCTGTTCTTGCTTTTCTAATCTAAATCCTGGCTGCAAGGGCAAGTCCTCTGTACTCTGCCCAGTCAGCCTATCCCCGCTTCCACTGCCTATAGACTTTCTTCTTGCACCCAAGTAAGTCCAGGAACACCTTGTTAATCCATTCTGGCCTCTAGGCATTCTTGGCTGCCTTCTTCATTCTTGGAATGCACTGCTCCTGGGCTGCGAGGAGTTGAGAGCGACCAGCATTCTTGGGCACCTCTTCCCTCCAGAGTTTCATCCCATGATACTCTGCCAAGTAGATCCTTGAGGAGGATGAAGTCAGCTCTCCTGAAGTCCAGGGTTGCAAGCTTGCTACATGTTCTCTTAGGTACGCAAATAACCTTAAATTCCACCATTTCATGATCACTACAGCCAAGATTGCCCTTGAGCTTCACTTCATTCACCAGCCCCTCCCTCCCTGTTGGTGAGGAAAAGGACCAGAAAAAGGACCTTTTCTGGACCAAGGTCCAGAAAAGCACATTTTCTTGACCAAGGTCCAGAAAAGCACTTTTTCTTGTAGTGTGCATGCATGCATGATTTGCATGTGTGCACATGGAAACTGTGTATATGGCTCTCTCGACAACACAGGTATTGAGGAAAAATACAGCTACTGTAACAGGAACAAGGGAAGGGAAAGAAGTTACTACTATTGGAGACAAAGCCCAAACATGCAGCTGAGGCTACAGAGAGCTCTAAAAAGGCATCAGGCACCTCCTACACAGGCTTCTCTGTCTACCAGGTCCTTTCATGTCATCTTGGCTTGCTGTCTGATTTCAGAAGATCACAACACTGTCAGCGTGGTGCCCCTCCTGGCCATACCTCCCTTTTCTGCCCATTCCTCATCCCAGGCAGTCTTTCCCCGATCCAACTCCAGAATAACTATGAAACACACAAACATGTAGAGAAAATATTTTCTGTCTGTGTTTCCTCCAGCAAAAATTATATTCAAATCTATCAGTCGGATCTCATGATTGAGGCTTCCACATTCCAAGAACTCACTCCTCAGAAAAAGATGTTATATATTGTACATCCTTGAGTCCAACCAAGCTCTGTGCTAAAATTACAAATTCAGGTTATTTTTAACTGCAGCATATGTGGAAGAAGCAACATGAAGGCTATCACTTGAAGGCTGGTCGTTTGATCATGGTATGATTTGATCAGCCACCTACAACTAAATTACCTCTTTTGAAGAATTAAAGTTACTTTTAATTTTTGTGTCAATGAACTGCAGGTGCCATAAGCAAGCACTACTGGAAAATTTAATTATCTTCAACTGAAAGTTCTACTTGCTGAACAGAAACCTTATGCCCTTCATGAGACAGTAGAAAAGAAAAAACTCATGCATGTTTATTAGAAATGTTGCATACTACTCAAGCCATAGCTGTGGATATACTGGACACATTGCAAGAGTAGACTGGCAATTCAGTCTGTAATTATTTCTGCAATGACGACAGGAACAGACTTGGCTATATCCTTAATCCAAGTTAAGGATATATGATCTCTATCAGATGAATCATAGAATCATTAAAGTTGGAAAGGGCTCTTAAGATCATCCAGTACAACCTTCAACCCAACACCTCCATGACCCCTAGATCATGTCCCAAAGTGACACATCTACTTGCCTTTTGAACATCACCAAGGGCGGTCACTCCACCACTTCCCTGAGCAGCCTGTCCCAGTGATTAACTAATCTTTCACTAAAGACATTTTTCCTGATTTCCAAGCTGAACTTCCCCTGGCACAACTTGTGGCCATTTCCTCTTGTCCTGTCACCAGTTATTTGTGAGAAGAGGCCAACACCAGCCTTCCTACAGCGTCCTTTCAGGTAGCTGTAAAGAGCAGTAAAGTCTCTTCTCAGCCTCCTGTTCTTCAAGCTAAACAATCTCAACTCCTCAGCCTCTCCTCATAAGACATGTTCTCCCATCCCTTAACCAGCTTTGTTGTTTTTCTCTGTCCTTGCTCCAACATCTCAATTTCTTTCTTATACTGTGGTGCCTCAAACTGCACACAGTATTCCAATATGGAGTCACCAGTGTCAAGTACACAAGAATACAGTGTCACCAGGAAACACAGCCCTAAGCAGGCAGAGGCAGCCTACCCAACCCCATGGGAAGGTGGGATCTCTTGCTCAAGGACACACCTTAGTCAGAAGCTGCACCCAGTGAGGCAGAAGGATTTTGACAAGGAGACCACTGAGAAATCTAGAGTCACAAAATCTACTGCACAATAAACACTCATTGATTGTGGTGGTTTTAATGACTACCTTCATTTTCATGTGATCACACAAGCCCTCTTTCCTTAGGATAATGTAAAAAAATGGGTTTGTACAGCAACTTTGGGAATAATTTTCATACAAGACAAAAATATTGCAAATCCTCAGAGTCGGTCTATCTCTCACACTGCAACAGTGAGGTTTGATTCGCTCTTAAATTTCAGAGATGACCATTCACTGATTCCTGAACAGCCAGTATGTGTACTGAAAGGATGATATACTCCATCCAGAGGGGATAGACAAGTACATTTTTAAATGGCTGAAGGAGTTTATTCACTGAACCTGTAAGTAAACGGAACAAAAGAAGAGTAGGAAAAAAAAGTACAAATGAGTTACTGCAACTTAGTACTCAGCAGAAACTTTTGCACAGGTAATTTACATAACCTGTGTGTTCCACATTACCCCTGTGCAGCACCATGTTGTAAACTCTGCTGGTTTGACACGCTATGCTGCCATGTCTAGTACTTTCCAACAAGCGAATCATTACATCAGTCTGCCTCTTGATCTGGTTGAGTTTTGTATGACTCACCTGGCCATTTCAAAAAACACATGCTGAAAAGCAGTCTGTTAATCAGACACTTGACAGAAAAAGAAGTATTCTGCACTATTTAACAAAGCCAAGGCTATACTGCATAGAACTTTAGTTCTCATTTTTTAACTATGTCATTAGAAAAATGTGCACTAATGTAACAGTTCAGTATTCGATATAATGACATAGGCTCCATAGTGCTCCATCAGTCACAAAAGAGACATTACTGTCTGCCATTTGTGAATAAACTTCCTTTTGTCATGATTTAATCAACCTTCATTTTTAATCTGCATACATAAAACATTAAATCCTAGAAGCTTTAATTACTTTGAAAAACACTTGCTGAATAATTTAATCTCAAAGCACAGTTTCCTGCATATCAGGAATCTCAAGAAAATCCTTAAGGGCAAAATCCTCCCTATAATCACCTAAAGCTGGGAGCCTTCACAGAAACAGTTAACTCATTTTGAATGACTAAATATAACTAAAAATAGTTTAAAATACAGGATTTGCCTACCTAACCCGCGCTATGTAAGGAAAAGAGATACAATATGCAAAAAGGATTTTAGATTAGACCCAGTCTAAAAATCAAGTCCAAATATATCAGACATAAAACAATACTTTGCTTGTTGGGAAGTAAATACCTCCCTGAAAGTACAGAAAAACTGATACAACAAACAGATGGAGTCACTCCAATCATGCTAAGAGGTCTTACTCATTTGCAAAGCCAAGCTTGTACCTAAAGCCACAAAATATGTGTTGAGAATTTCTGGACCTGCATTAACTGAACCACCAATGTGCATGATCACAAGGAAGACACCCATGAAGCCTTTTTCACTGCAGTAGTCCATGCAATAAAAAGCAGAAAAGGAAGAGGAATTTTCTTTAAAATGTATATAGAGAGTGAGAATCCATGTAATTAAAATTCTGGAGCTGTCGAGGAGAGGAAAGATAAAGGAATGAAGAAGTCTGCATAGTACTGACAGCCAGACTGGGGTCCTAGAACCACCAGGCTATGGATGAATGCTGACTGCATATAGCAAAAGTGCAGACTTCAACATCCTTTTCACAGTTACAGCTGCAATCTTCAGACTCAAGAGTAAATACATCTTAAGTTTTGTCAAGTGCTGCATGGAAACTTTCCTAACAGTAGCATTTTGTATTTCAGACTGCAGCTCTTCAGGGAAAGTTCCCTTTACCTCATACATAAGATAACCTACTATTCCTTTGCTATTGCAACCAAAATTTACAGTACCATATGAAAAGGGAAGGAGAAACTTTCTATCATTGTCAAGCAGAAGAAGGGGAAAAAGAGATGACTGATAAAAAGGTGGGGGGTTTTCTTGTAGGCATTAATTTATATAAAGTATATGCAATGGTAAAACAACTAATAACTCACAGATTCATCAGGCCTCAAAAACACCCCCACCACTTTAGCTCGTGTAAACTCCAACCCATTACATTTCACTTGAACCTCTCCATGCAAGAGCCAAGAACTTTTGACACCTTTTGGACACCTTTCTGAAAACCAACTTCAGGTCAAATACATTAAATGGCAGAGTTTTCAAAACTTACCTACCTCAGCATTTCTATCCCAAATGGTTAAACTGTATTTCTGAAAAAAACCTCCCTCTCCTTATTTCAATTTCCATTTTTTCTTTGACATACCTATTGGTTCTTGTTATGCAAGATTTGTGCAAGATTTTACATAGATTGGCAGCTGGAAGGCATTTCTTATTTTGTGTCTGTTTCCACAGACACAGAATCACAGAATACATTGAGTTGGAAGGGACCATCCAAGATTATCTAGTCCAACCCCCTACAACAACCAGGGACATCTCTAACTAGAACAGGCTGCTCAGAGACTCATCAAGCCTGACCTTGAATGTCCCCAGGGATAGGGCCTCCACCACCTCTCTGAGTAATCTGTTCCAGGGATCCACCACCCTCAGATTAAAGAACTTTTTCCTCATGTCCATCCTAATTCTACCCTTTTCCAGCTAAAAGCCGTTATCCCTCATCCTATCGTTCCATGCCCTTGCCAACAGTCAAAGCGAGGAATTTTATTCTCATCCATTCCTCCTGTTTAGGTGCCTTGTTTCCAGCAGGCTCAGCACAGAACACATTTTAGATGGAGGATTTGCCGGACTCCCTGATTCTAATGGAAATCCACTACAGCAAAAGAGACAACGCCAATGTCTCATTAAGGGAAATGGTTTCCATGTAAATGTGACTATGGCTCATTACTCTATACTGTACTTAAGCACACCGCCCAAGGGCAACACAGACAGAAAGATAAAAACAAAGCTGGTTTCAGGTATTTCCTAGAATAATGAATGGAGACTAGGAGAAGAAAATCAGTATAATCAGTGTATTTTTAAAGCAACCTTTTTCAAGTCTTCACAGATTTTCTCAGGTGAAACTCCACATGCAGAAATAATCTGGACTGAAATGAATGGAAAATCTTGCACATGGTATTTCCAGATCAGCCTGCTTAGATGGTTTTGAGAGTGGCTATTAAAGTGTGCCATAATCCCTGGCAGGGGCAGCACACCCTTTACAGGAGCACCCATGGAGCTGCTCCAGCATAGCAGCAAACCCAGAGTGCAACACTCTGGTAATAGTATCCCTACAGGCATGCAATACTCTGATAGTAGAAACTGATCACTACTACATTTAACAGCATCTCAGGTTCCAGTTTTAGGGCAAACTTCCAGATACTTTGCAAGCCTACCATTAACACTACTTTCCTGCAGCTCCTCCAGGCTGCAAGCATATTCCTATATCTAAATATCTGGACAAAAATATCAGTGATTTTAGACTCACAATAAGTACTAACCTGTGTCTCACCACTAGACCACTTCCCATATGTGACAAACCTTCTCTGCTGTATTGTTCAGTAACACCTGAGAAAAGCAATCAGGTTTTCCCAAATGTTAACTGATCCTGAATGCACTGGAGGTCATTCTGACCAACACAGGCAACTCTGACATTTCAAATTCCCAGAATTCAAAAACACCCTGAACTCTACAGACACTTCTGAAATTGCAGTCTTTAGAGACCCACCTAAATTACACAGAAATTCTGCAACCAGCCAAGAACAGAACAAGGGGGTTTAATCTCTGATATCATAAACTCCATCTTCTTCCAAGTTAGTGGCTTTCTCTCGTACGTCTACCTATGTAGCATTAGGGAAAAATCTCAAGGTATAGAAGATGGTATGATCTATAAATCTCCAACAAAGCTCAGTCATTTTCTTTCCTTCTGTTTACTCTCTCTACCCCCAACATTCAGGTTCTAAGTGGTCCTCACAGGCGTCTCTAGTGAAGCTCAGACCTCTTTACCACCTGCAACTCATTTGTTTACGCCACTGTATTTCCATCTTGACAGCAGAGAGTCGACAACACTGGTACATTTGAAATGTAACATAACCGTTCCTCCAAACATGTAAGAACATCAGTGTAAGTAAATCTGTGTAAGTAAACAAGTAAATCAGTATTGCCGCAGAAGTCTTACAATACAGCTGCATGAAGTGAAAAACAAAACAAAAGGACACAAATATTTTCAATTATATGCACTTCTGCATCACTTCTGTGTTTCTTAAAGCTACGTGAATCCAGGCAAGGAGAGAGAAAGAGAACTGGAAGAAGAAATCACTCATTTCAAGGATCTGATGTCCACAGTCTGGGGTTGTCTCTATTCTGACACTGGAGATCAAACATCTGTTAGCAACTGGAGCATCCCAAGTGTGCTCCTGCAGCACACCAGCTTTGTTAATTTCATCCTAAATGAATCCAGTTCATACTCTGAAACTGCTCTGCAGTGCAAGCCATAAAGTGCAGCAAATACAATGAGGATTTGTTTCACTGGTACATTTTTGATCCAAACTAAAATGCTACCATGGGCTTACACAGGAGTTATTGCCCTGCAATACTGAAATTTACTGCAGATCAAAGAATGCTGAAGGGCAAGCCTGCATGCAAACACCCAGAGTATTAGTTCAGTGGAAGGATTTCCTCACTTGGAGATCAGCAAACACATTAAGCATCTCTCTCACCCCACTGCAGGGAAAATGGAAGAATGATGCCTGACAAAGAGAAATTAAATAGGTAATTAGAAGTAAAAAGCATTACACCTTTGTAAGTTATAGTAGTTTAAAAGATATTAACAGCAGCAGGCAGGGACATTTATTTACTTTACGCTTTGCATTACCTTGGCAGAAACTGTTTTTTCTTTTTAGAGGGAAGAGAAAAATTCCTTTACTGAAGCACCATTTCATCCATGGACAAGAAGTGCTATTAAGTCCACTTAGACTGAGATGAACTAAAGCAAAAGTGGACATTGCATTGCACTTGCCCAGTTTACATCTAAGAAAGGAATCTCTAGCCACTCAAAAATAAGGCAAGAATTTTGAAGAACGTAATTGACAGTTTCCTAGACATGAATGAGATATTTAATACAGTATAACCTGAATGAAGCAAAGGACAAAGGGGAAAACTCTCAAAGTTGGTTTTGGGAAGGAAAGTTATTCTGGGTTTGGAGTTTTGTTATTGTTACTTCAGTTGTTGCTTGTTTTTTAGAATAAAAAAAAATCCAGTCCAATTTTGATCCCCAACTGGGCTGGGTTCCAGAGCCCCAAAATAATGTAAGGAGGGAGTCAGAAAGAGAGAGGTACACATCTCAGGAAGAGGACATTTCCAACAGAGAAGCTTACTTTTCTCTTTACACACTGAATATATTATTGTCTTGCTGACATGATATACGGCCCTGCATGTGCTTCTTTCAGAAATTATCTATCATCTCTCCATGTGGGTTGTACAGTGTGAGACTGCTACAGCAGAATCTTGGCTTTGGTGTGTAGGACGCAAATACAATAAAAGATATCCCCTGTGCTGATACACAGGGCCATGCTGCTTGCAGAATTAGTACACTAAAGCCTTTTCCCCTCAAGATTTTCTATTCTTAAATAAACAGGGGGTTCTATGCTATGTCGGTTATATAAAAGGAACCTCCTTTTCCAAGCTTGTTGTATAAAGATAATAGCACCTAACACAAAGCCAAAACATTCTGCTAGTGATTGTGTTTACTATATAAAGTAGCAGAGATCAGAAATTATTCTGATTTCCTCTGATACATTGATATATATCCCATAAGGATTACTGCACTTCATCTGCTGACCAGTGCATTCTGTAAACTATAAGCCTACCGCATACTAATGTCAATAATGTTAAGGGCTAGGAAATTTAGAGTATGGAATTACTCTAAAATTGTGTCAAATGTCAGTCAGTCTTCCACTGCTTCTACCACAAACACCACCAGGGCAGCTGAGACAGCATCACAATCCTGTTTACCACTACTCAGTCTATTCTCTCCCAAGCCCCTAAAGCTAATGGCTTTCCCTGTATCTAATGAAAACACTGGATCACAATAGAAGAGATCAAATCACATAAATTCATTATACATAAAAAATATATTTCCTCTGTTCTGAGACTTATGCTGTTGGAGAAAGCTAGCAGTACACTTAAGTAAATTTCTTCAAATGATTAGCCATGGGGAAATAAAATAAGAAAACAAAGATTACAAAGATTTTGCTCAGGCTAGAAAGAGAAATAATGACACTGGTAAGGGCAGAAGGGCTGCTGGAAGAAAATTACTAGGAAAATTCTATGTACAAAAGATTTAAAGGTGATAATCTAGGGAAAAATAAATGGTACATGAAAGCATCACATGGAGATGTAACTAAACTGAAGGGAAAAAGAAGAGCACCGAGAACTGCTCATGCAGAACACCACATTTTACATGTCTAAAAAAAGTGTAGAGGGACTAAGGAAAACAGCTAAAGACACAATTCAGATAGTTATCACCAAAAAAAAAGATTCTACTAGAGTCATCACAAACCTATCCAGATGACCTGTCACTCTCATATCTTTCAGCTGTCACTAGTTATGCCTTCATGAAAACAGAAATGTAGGGTCTAAATGCTACCTCTTAGGACTATAACATCAACCTAATTTCCACCTACACTAACAGAACACAAAATAGGGCAAATGCTCTCTTTAGGACAGTAAAGATCTTGCAAGGTACATAAGAAAATGTATGTGTAAGGTATAAATCCTTCTTTCTCATACTGAGTGAGCAAACAACTTGCATAAACTGACAGCTGCCTTCAGGAACCTTTTCAGAGTCTGGCACATAATACTGGAAATGTCCTGTTGAATTTGAAAACACAGCACAACAGTGAATATTTACTACCAAAAAATCTCAGAGAATGCCAGTGACAACATTTTGATAACTGCCTTTCATACAGATTGAGCATCACAGCTCAATACCGTCAAGCAAAGGACTTTTATTGCCCAAGATATAATGAAAATTACTACAGTGCAAATTGTACGATTAGTTCTGTAGGTATTATTCACTTAAGTAGTCCCACAGACTTCAGTGGGGAAATCCATGTAAATAAGCACTTTAGGAATGGATCAGGATATAGAAGTATTTGCTGCCCTCTCAGGGACCAAGAGGTAACACATATTCAATGCGCCACAATACAGTGAACTACAAATAAAAAGGAAACCTTTCAGCTAATTTTTTCCCATTGTAGCTTCTCACTCATTCTGAAGTCTACTGAATTTATACACTTATTACCCCAAGAAGAAAAACTTATATTTCTTCTTGATGACACCTAATTACCCAGTACAATTATCTGCATCCTAGTCTAAACTTTAGGCCCTAGACTAAACTTTTTACTAGGATCTCCATTGTGTTACTGAGCACACCACAAGACTGCAGAAATCTTTGCAAATTAAGTAGAAATTCCTACAGAGTTTCACAGCAGGGACTAGCAAGAAATTTTCTTGAATGACACTTTCTCAATCTAAAACCACCAGATTTATATAGCCATTTTGTGTTTATTCAGAACTGTCACTAGACTGTCCAATTTAAATGGTTCTTCACTGAGTTTCAAAACCATGGCACATCATTACTCCTAATTAGGTGTTCTTAATCTCAAAATCTCATTCTGAAAGACTCCCCTAAGATATATTAAATTCTTTGATATAAACAGTCTCTGAAGTCCTAGAATGGAAAAGGGGGAAAGAAGTTAGCAGCCTCTGCATCATCAGGAGGAGAAAGAACAAACACAGAGGATGAATGATCAGTCGCACTCACACTGTTTGATTTAGCTTCTTGCACTCACCCAGCATTTCAAACAAGTCTAATGGTTTTTCCCACTAGCATTTGGAATGTTCTCTGTATTTCCAAAAAGAAAACTCTTACCATTTCTCCATTTTTTTTTTTTCTGGAAAGCCATGAGATGCCTTTTTTTAACCCTAACCAAGGGAATGTAAATTGCAAATACTGGAAGCTAATGTAACTCCCAAAAGCCTTTACAAAATCTATATTTTCCTTAAATTATCTCACTGTTTAATACTTCCTAATTGATTTTCTTAGACAACATCCTCCAAATGTTTTAGAATCCTTTAAAACTATTTACAGATTCTCTACATAAATAACATGCATTAAGTTGCCACTGTTGCCAGTGGTGTTAAGAATGATTAGAAAAGGTCTTTTAGCTCCTGTCTCAGATCTGTAGGTCATCCAATGTCCTTCCTAATGGATAAATACAGTAATTTATCATCATCAGTCTCCATCAGCATTGTTCTTTTTACCATCATATATTCATGAACATTATTTGATGCAGCTGAGTGGAGCATAAAAGAAATGTGTGATTAAAGCAGAAAGGGACAGAGTTTGAGACAGTTGAGGTTTCATGGCTAATGCCTGGACTTGAAATATGACACAAGTCTTGTAAGAGGTACAAAGGCAGTGTCAACAAACTGCTGCTGGCAGGGCATGGGCATCAGCAGAAAAGCCTGCCTGCATGTTCCTGAGCAATATTAAAGACTTGAAGTACAGTCCTGTACACCTGTTTTTCCGTAGTTCAGGGACATTTCAAAGCCCTATTAGCTAAAAAAATAAAAAAAGAGAAAAATAAACACAACAACAACTACACCTAAGATAACTATCTAGGGATTACGTATTACATTCATCCTCATTAACACTATGGGAAGAAAGTCTGCATTCACATCTGGGAGTCAGTAACACATGCATGTGATCATCAAATGTCCTTGGTTTATTAAAAAGTGCTAAGATTATGGCTTTCAAATTCTAGAATAACATCAAACAACATCTCAGTTTGCTTAGAGATTTCTTCCCTCTTGTTAATTATCAAAACAGCTTGCCTGAGGCAATACCTCCAGCGGGAAAATACTGGAAAGAAATAAAGTATGTTTTTAAATAGCTAATACAATATGTATGTTCAAATATCTGAGGCTGCTAGGTACCCTACAGTGTGTCTGCAATTCACTCTAATACAGAAGAGCAAAAAAGATTGCCCTGTTTCACAGTTTTTGATTTACTGCATTAAATAATCCCTTTAATCCACCTGCAAAATGGAAGACTCTGAATGCTGAAAATCAAGTGCTGTGTTACACCGCACAGATTCTCACGTCGTTTTCAAAGCAAGACACAGAGAACCTGTGAAAAAGCTCTGGAACCACAATAGGTGGGCATACAGTACCTGAAAAGTTGGTACAATTGCTTGCCCCTGTGTTCACCAACAAGAGACCTCCTCTAGGTTATGCTTCGAGAAGGTTCTCAGGGCAGAGGGCAGATAAAGCGCAGCAAAGTGTTCAATAGCAGGAAACTGAGATTCTGAAAAGACTTTCATCACTTCTGAATTTAGGATGTACAGAGATATATACCTGTGTGTATATCAACTACTTACAAGACATCATGTAAAATGATACTGCTCAAACAACATGAGAAGCATTTCATCAAAACTGAGATACTAATTGCCCCCGCTCCACAGAGCTCAAAGCAGAGCTCTTACTACCTGAGCTAGAAGACTAGAAATGCAATGAAGATGAGCTTCAAGCTTTTTGTCCTCACCACCACAATGACTGCAGGTACAGGACTGTAGTACATCGAAACAGCCACATGGCAAAGAGAAAGTTAAATCAATGACACTTGTCATGTTTTAAAGATTACATGTCCTGTGTCTTCAACTAGAACTTGACTCCTGAATATTCCAAGCCACCACAGTTAACACAATTTCACAGAAGCTTCTTGTGCTACTGGTCATATATTCAACAGATACCACAAGCCTGTTACACACACAGATTTAGTATGGCAAAATAAATGTAAAAGCTAATGCAAAGTAAAATTTAAAAGTTAAAGCTAAGATTTAGATGTTATCTCTTCATGAAATATATAAGATATATATAATGATATAACTTCACTTCTCTATTTTTATTGGCCTTTTTTACCTGATTTCTCTGACAGTATGTTGAGCTGTGCAAACCAGAAGGTTTGATATACTGCTGCAATAAAACAAGCTGAAGGTTCCCCTAGGTTGCTAAGAAGAAAAAATACAAGATCACTTTGGATTATGTACCAGAATAGAATATCTTATTTCAAGACACAACCAAGCGCAGGGGACATAGAGGAGAGGAGAGCCCTTTTACCTTGATAGAACTCCCCCAAGATCAGAACCGCCCTGAACAACTAGCCATTGCCATTTTCCCCACTACAAAATTAGTCTATATTTGGGTAAAAAGAAGTAAGGCAGTGAAGGAGGACATAAGAATATAAACAATTTTAGGTTTACTCACGGAAGAATAAAACCCATCTTTTTCTTTTTAGTTCAGGTGTACTTTTAGAATACTCCCCTTGTTTGGTGACCACAGAAATTGATCCCAAGGCAGGGAAAACGCAACTCTTTAAATGAAGGCAGTGAAGCAAACAGAAGTGAGTTTCATAGATTCACAGAACGTCAGCTTAGAAGGCACCTCACACGTTGCCCTTGTACATACACGAATTGTGCAATTTAAATGCTTAGCAAATAATTTCCCTATTTAGTGCAACACAATACACACTGATTTCATTTTTCCTTCTGTGTTTTTAAGCAAAGTAGTATAGTAGAGTCTAAAATGACATTCAGTAAAGTAAAAAAAAAAACATAAACCTTTCTTTTTCCTTTTTTTTCCTATTTTAACTTCAATTTTTAAAAGACCTTAAGTTGGAAGAGTGAGAGGGCTCAGGAGAGAATGATTATAAATTTCAACAGTCTGTCTTCTACCCACACAAAGAACAGCAAGTAGCACCAGGTGGTGTAGATCATCTGCTTTTTTGTAAACAGATTGAAGTCTCACAAAGGTAATTCCTAGAGGAATTCTCTTACTTTTTCCTCTGCAAAGACAGCAACATTCGTCAGCCAGCACATCGTACAGGTACATTGTATTTTTCAAATATGTTGTGCCCACTGACTACTGAATGGTTGCGCCTTCTGAAAACAATCACTAAACATCATCGTCCAAGACTCCAGGACAGTTCGTAAAAGCTCCAAAATGAAAAACACTTTTTCTATTCCCTAACAGGGACTGAGGGAGCCACGTTCACTCCTGACACAAGCATTCAAGTGACAGAAGTCTGAGCACTTCAGTAGAGCTTTCCAGAAATGAGCAGAAATGCAAGTGATTTACAGCTGTTCTGCTTTCAATAGATATATCATCTGAACATAAAACTGTAATTTGGGCGATAAATATGAGTCATCATTTAGCAAGGAGTTGAGAATAAATCTGGCTAATTTATCAAACTGATCACCCTAACATCAATAGCTCTGATAATGGAAGTTGTTATTAGATGCCTTGGCCCAGGGGATGCTGGGTTTAAAAACACCATCAGGGGAAGCGGTAGATGTGAAGTTGCATTCAAATTTATAGAAACTCATGGCTATGGATGTTTCAGTCAGTTGAACTAAGCTGTTAAGTGAAGAGTCACAGCATTAGCCTGCTGTAGTTTGAAGTTACAGATCAAGTCCCAGTTCATAAATTTGCTAGAAAGGCATTAACTTCAGCATGAGTACCCTGCAACGTACCTGTAAAACCAGACTTCGAAACCAGGAAAGACACTTGCACTTAGAAAATCTTGAGGTAATTCCTTGTTTCTTCTTGGGGTTTCCCATAGGCCTAAACCACTTCTCTACCACTTCTGTTATTCCTGCTACCTCAGGAAACCCTCTCAGTGCAGATGCAGGTTCTTGTTAAAAGTAAATAAACTACGAGTGTCACGGTGATTCTACAGATTTATTCCAATCAAAATGCAACATTAAACAAGATCCCTGGACAGATTTATTGAAGGCCTAAGATAGCTGATTTTCCACATAGGACCCCATGCTATGGGGTTGGGAACGTCGAGGTGAACATATGAGCCTCTGTTTGCTCTTTTCCCCATGCACACCACAGTGCCCACCACAACTCCAGCTCTGTAACTGCAACAACAAAGGGCTCTGAACATCCCTCTGTTAAGATGACAGCCACATCACACTGCTGTACTGAAATTGGTGCCAGGGTCAGCCTATAGCCAAGCCCTGGCATAATCATGTAGATCTTGGCTGCTGCAAAAGTGTGTGAGTGGTTTTGGTGTTCACAGAGATCTTCCAACCATGGCCTCACCCCGTACAGAGCTTACAGTGGGACTTAGGCCTCCATCCATATTATTAGCCTTTAAAGCCATAGGAAGGGTTGTTATCCATTAAAGCAATATGTTGTGTGTGATGCTGTTGTGTGCTGCATGCCATCCCTAGCACCTAAAACAACGGGCAACCAAAATTGCTTCAACACCAACTTTAATCAAGAAAGCCCAACTTGGTCTGGCAAAAGCTGATGCAAATATATGGGACTACACATTTACACTTGCTGCAGCCAGCCACAGCAGATGGAGCAGTGAACCCCCACCACTCAGCATCAAGAGAGGATGAGAACTCCGGAGCAATTAGGGAATACCACTTCTATATTTAGGATAAACTCTTAATATTTATTTAGCATGTTTTAAATTGAGAACCTACTGCTGTTCCTCATTATGACCTAAAACAGCAGTCAAACTGGTAATTTGGGGCATATAACATTAAGCCTGCTTTAACAAGATTTCTACCTCCAACAACAGAAAAAACATTCTAGCAATTCAGTGTGTCTGAACTGACTATAAAAAATAAAGATTGGTTAAGTTCAAGGACTTCTTATTATATAGTATTCCTCTAAAGCAAAACAATGTGCCTGAAATTTATGAGCTCTGTGAATCTCTGAGACTATTTACAGCAAGCTTGACTTTTCCATAAATTCTATCATTTGAATGAAATTTAAGTCCTGATGGAAGTTACCAGTCTTTTTCAGATAATGTCACGCCATTAATTTATTCAAGAAGGCTCCTCAAAGTGAAACGTATTATTTTATCAGTATGCCATGAAAATGTGCTATACTCAACATGAAACGCACATACATTTATTTAAATGAACGGGTTCATCGACACTGAAAGGACTGCACAGAAGGGTAATAAGCAGCCTAGGTGCACATGCAGGACTCGACACTCGCACAGCAGCTTTCCAAACCAAACCTGCAGACAGTAGCTGTTTCTGCTGGTGTTTTTCACCCCGTTTTAGAGTGTGGGAGGGAAATTAATCTCGGAGGATGCACCTAACGGAGTATGTTAATATGTAACGCTTCTCTCCATGTCCTGCCAGCTCTGCTGTGCAGGAGTTCGAAACGGAGAGCGGCGTGTCCTGAAAATGGGCAAACAACCACGAATCTCGGAACGCCACCGAGCTAGCCCAGTTACACGGAGCTGCGGGAGACGGCGAGCTGCAGGAAGGGCAGGTGCTCGCTCCCGTTCGACCCCGCCGCCCCGCACCCTGCGGCTGCCAGAGGATCCCCAGCAGGAGCCTCGGCGAGAGCGCATACAGCCCCAGCCCCCCTCACATCTCCCCGAAGCAACAGATACGGTGGCACTCTGGAAATGAAAACTTCATTTCGTGATGATGACAGACAAGTTTAGCCGCTCCCCGATACCAGCCCTCACACGGGGGAGCCACCCGGCACTCATCCGTCTCGGTAGCGAAGTGGTACTGAGAGACGCCGGTAGCCCGGCCAGCCTCAGCCTCGCACCCGTCGGACCGAGGGACGTGACCGACGGCCGAGGGCTGCCAAAAAAACCTCAAGGAAATCCTCCTGACCCCGCAGGGTTGCTCTCCGCATCTCCGCCTGGTCCGGGCAGGTCTGCCACGGGCACCGGCCACCCCCTCATCTCCCCAACCCCGCTCCGGCCTCACTGCCCCGCCAGCCCCGGCGCGTTCCCCAGTGGCACAGCTGATGGCCCTCTCCCCGCGGCCGGCAACCTCAGCTCGGGTGGGACGCCCTCAACCTGGGACAGGACCCCCGTCCGTGTCTCCCCACCACCGCGCAACTTCAGGGGAAGCGTAGCGTGAACTCCTGCGGGACTCACTGCCTCCGGGTCTGACCGGCACCCAGCACTGAGCAGGGGCCGGACGAGGCTGGGTTCCCTTCGAGTGACTCCGCCGCTCTCTCCGCATCCCCCGAGGCGGCTCCGTGGGGCTCCCGCTCCCTCCAGCCGAGGCGCCCAAAGGGAACCCATTGACCCCCCGCGACTTTTACCCATCTCGGCACAACTTCTCCGGGACAGACGCCGCTTCCCATCCCCGTCCATCCCGCAACCCCTCGGCACCTCGCACCGCGGGTCCCACCTGGTCGGGCTGTGGTGGCGGCGGGTTCCCTCTGCCGCCCGGGTGCACTGGCTGCTCCTTCATGGCTGTCATCGCAGGGGGCTCGGTTCGGCTGCGTTCGCCGACTCTCACTGCCGCTGCGGCCCCGGGCACCCCTCCCTCGGCACCAGCCGCATGACACCCAACCTTCACTGGAAGTGGCTCGGAGGAGGAGAAAGAGAAAAGAGGGGGACGGGAGAGGGGCGCGGAGCCACCGTTGCCGCTCTGCTACCGCAGTGCTCGNCCGCCAGCAGGTGTCACAGCGGATCCCGCCGGCCCGGGAGAGACCATCCGCGCCCCCGACATGGGGGCGTCTGTGCCAGCTGCAGCGACGACTCGATGCGCGCTCCCGCGGGGACCGGACGGATGGGTAAGAAGTGCAACTATAGTGCTTGACCCCACCGCTCCGGCTGTCCCCAGGGGTAAGGGCTGCCCTGTTGCTCCACTGCCCTGGCAGGGATTTCAGCAGCAAGTGACCCACCAGCCATCCCCGAGCTGTACGGAATGTCCCCCCGGCCTGAGGAACTCAGGATGGGGATCAGAACTCTTTTTCGCAGAAGTCCGCATCTTAGGAAGGCTATCTCGAGTACCCCTTGTTGCTACATTAGGCATAGGAAGTTCTTATATGGAGCTAGAAATAAAAGAGACTTTCAGGTGAGACCTCAGAGACACACTTCATCGTGTTTTACAAAGTCATATCCATCAGCTTGTTTCAAGGGGAAGTTGATAAACACCAATAAAGGAAACCATCTGAAATTCGTTTCTAACCAGCAGGAACAGTTGAAAATGTGAAGGTAGATGCTAGTACCAGCAACAGAGAACATGAACCACTTACAAGGATGAAGAACCTCATACTCAAGTGAAACACTTGGTCTTGAGTTGCGCCGTTTGTGAATTTGGATCACTTTTGTGATCCAGCGTAGGATCACAGAACACAGGACTGTCACCATGGAGGAGATGATGTGCTGACAGAAGTAGCTCCAGCTCTCTCTTAGTGAGTGTAAAGAGACTGCAAGGTAGAAGGAAAGCTGTCAGCACAGCCAAAGAACTGCTTGAGCTCTTGAGCTTTTTTCACTTCTTTTTTTTTTTTGGTTGCATTAAACCTGTCATTTCTGACTGGTCAATGTAATTATGGGCTATGACCTAGATCTAACATTTCAGCCTACAGAATGAACAGAACAGCCAGCCACAGAATAGAGTTTCGAGTATTTCTATCCTCCTGTGACACACATACCTTTTCTTTCATAGGTTTACAGAATGGTTCAGGTTGGAAGGGACCTCAAAGATCACCTAGTTCCAACCCCCCTGCCATGAGCAGGGACACCCCCCACTAGACCAGGTTGCTCAAGGGCCCATCCAGTCTGGCCTTGAACACATCCAAGGAGGGGCATCCACAACCTCCCTGGGCAACCTGTTCCAATGTCTCAGCACCCTCATTGTGAAGACTTCCCTGTGATTAACAAGCACATTTTCTCTCCAAGTCCCAGTAAAAGTTCTAGAAAAAAGAATAAAATAAACTTGGCAAGCACCTAGACAAAAGCCAGATGACAACTACAAGCTACCATTAATTTGTCAAGAGCGGATCATGTCAAACAAATCCAGTTTATTTCTTTAACAGGATAACAAGCCTGTGGGTATGAAAGCAGTGTCATCTGTCTTGATTCAAATGAGCTTCCAACCCTGTCTTCCAATACAGTTTTCTAAGGTAGAGAGAAACATAACCTAAATCAAACTAAAACAAGTGTCTACAAAAGTGTCTCCACACCTCATTCCCAGGGGCTCACAGCCAGAGCACAAGGCTGCAGTGTGGGGGGTGTCACCTGATGGTCCATTCAGGTCATGTGTGAGGGACTGGGAAACAGCAGGTGAGATCATATTTCCAAATGAGGAATTGGATGTTACAGAGGATCCCAATCCTGTGTCTAAGGCAGTGTCCTTCTACAGGGAAGTGGACAAATAGTGAGCTGTGATGGAGAAGCAGGGCATATGGAGAGATCCTGCCATTGTCAGTACTCTCAGGGCATCCATTAAACACATGGGCCAAGATCAGGGAACACACAGCAACAGAGACATGTAACAGGGAGAATCAAGAGTCCTGGCAAGCATGGAATCTGACAAAAACCTGAAAATCTTCAGGATTGGATAGTTTTGAGGAGAGAAACCTGGGGAACAGATACAGAAACAATGTTCAAATGCTTTGCAAGTGCTAGAAAACAATTATTTTGTACAACATTTTGTACCTGGTAGATTGGGTAAACAAGAACAGGTTCAAAAAGCAAGAAAAAAGATCCAGGTTAAACATTAGGGCAAAATCACACGTACTTCCAAAGGTGGCAGGAGGACAAAGCCAGGGACTGGGTTTCCTTGGCACTTTTGTGATCCTTCAGCCCTGGAAGGCAGAAGAATATTTGTCTGGAACGATATGAGTGATAGCTGGTGCTGCCTATACTAGAATAAATGTCTAAATTAACTGATTTAATCTCTTTTTGTTGCTAATTACGATTCCTTTCCAGCATGACACTGAGGACAACCTGCAGCCCCCTGCATGATACCCAGCTGCAAAAGGCTGCAGTTAAGAACTTGCATTGATCCACCCTTGGTGTCAGTCTGTGCTACTTTCTCCCAGCTCAGGTATCAGCTGCTCCAGTGCTTCTCATCATGCCACCTCTGCCCTTACCCCTCCACCTCAAACCCCTTTTCTCTCTCTTATAACTCATTATTTCCCTCACTGCTGTCAGACCTGTCCCTTTAATGTCTTGAGTTTCGCTGCCTCTTTTTTTGTATAATAATGGCACTATACAAAGAAAAAGAAAGAAGGGCAACCAAGATAGTATCTTCTGTGCACCATCTTCTGCAGAATGGCTTTTGCCACTGCCAATCTTCTCTTTGTTCTGTAGGATTCAGGGTCTTTTTCTTTGAGCAATGCCTAAAGACCTAGATTTTGACTGTGGACTTTAGGTGCTACAGTAACACAAATAACAAGTCTTAGAAGAAGGCAAGTCCTGATTCATGCTGCTGATGGCACAGGTCTTGTACAACTCACCTAATTACTGAGACCTCATCAGTGCTGAAGAATTCTAATGATTTAGAGTCTGAATGGGCATGTTTCAATAGCAATTACTTTCAGCTTGTTTCTGATGAGATCCATTGTGATGGAGTTCCACTACTAATCAAGAGGGAAAAAGACATTAGCAGTCACTCTAGCTGAAGCTTGCTTACTCATTCACAATATATTCACTGAGAGGTTTTATTACTATAATGGACTGAGATACAGAGCATAAGTTTCATAAAGGTCATGCATGCTGGTTGTTGGGTATTCACAAATCAATTAGAATTATTTGAAACATGAGTATTCGGGGGGTGGGAATTTGAGAACTGACTCTATACACACCGAGTCTTATCTAAATCTTCTTGCAATCAATACTGAAACTCTTATTAATAGTACTTGATCATCTCTTTCATGATTATTTTTGAATGCTCATTCATTGGTTCATCGTATTGCTGCTTTGGGGATATTAAATTATTCACCAGTTTTCACTACTGCCCACACCAACTTTTATTTGGGTCTTTTTTAGTAAATCAGTGATCAAAACTCATGTGACTGCGTTGTTTAAAACAGCAGTTGTTTTATAGCCATTATTAGGACACGTCTTGGAAAGTGGAGCCTGGTACTAAAACAGATGCCATGTAGGTAAAAGCAATTAAGGTGTACATTATTTATGTTAGATTTTCACAGAACTTCTCATAGTATCAGCAGGGAAAGCACTTAAGGAGTGGGTGAAATAGCTGCAGAAAGAAATAGAATTATGCTCTTCATCAGTTCTTTACAGAGTCATTATATGAATTCATTTATCTTTCAACTGAAATGTTATGTTACAGACTCCTTGTAAATTCCTCCATCTTATCATACACAACATCTGGGTGCATGAGTCAAGACATAACATGGTTATTTTTTCTTCCACACACACTGAGTATCAACTGTATCCGAGTATTATTTCATCATTACAACTTGTGTGTGTTCTGTTGACCTAACAGACGTAGTTTTGACTGCAAATAAGCCAGGACCCTCCTAGTAGAGTAAAAAGGCTGGAATAAGTACAAAAAGAAAATCACAGAGCTGGCCACAAGTGAGGACAACTCTCCCTTTTATTTATGAAGAAGCCTGGGTGTTCTACTACTCTCACAGCCAACCACCACTTCAGGCTAGAGCTGTTACTGAAAGCAAACCGGGGCGCCCAACGACGCATATGTGCCACATGTTAATCACTCCAGTGCCCTTGGGAGGTGGGCTGGGCAGGCTGAAGCCAAGATATAAAACCAGGTTTTAAAGAAAGTGCTGTTTATGAAGTGATAACCACACAGATGCTGCTGCTGTACAGGTCACTATGAATAGCTACAGCTATTACTAGCACAGAGATCTTGTCCCTTCCTCTGGGATTGAATTTTATGATTTTAAGTTTGCTGCTGTTCCAGTGGTGCATTTTCAAAGAGCCAAACTAGAACAGGTGGAACGGGTACCCCTGCTTTCCATACTCACCACTGTATAATTACTAATGATACAGGCTCATGAAGATGTAAATACTACTTTTTCACTAATTACAATCACTCCCATAAAACTAAGAAGCTCATTACATCATTTGTATCCAATTGACCCATTCCTACAAAAAGTGTCTGGTTTTTTGTCATGAAATCAGTTAATTCAGATCAAAAGGATCTCGCTCAGCTCTAGCCTACAACTTCAGGTTTGTATCTCTCTCAAACGATCTTACTGCTTAGTCTTTTGAAACTTTGTAAACTATGGATTTTCTTCCATCATACTACCCGCAGACTTCACGCATCCCTTTGCCAGTAAGTTTATGAAAGCTGTAAGGTCATGGCTTGAGAGCTTGTTGGTGGCTTTTAAAAATCAGATCTTATGATTATAATTTTATTGTAGATTTATGAATCCTTTTAATGCTCTAGACCTGGGTTAAAATCCCTTGAATATCTAAAGGTGAATTTAAAAATCAAACTAATGTGACCAAAACCCAAGAAAAGTTAAGATGATTGTTCTTTACTGGTGTTTTAAGTGGATCTGTGGGCTTTTAAAACCTAAATATACTCATCTAAAGAGCCACTCTGAGTCACATAAACACACAGAAACACACACATAATATGTTTTTGTACAGAGTGCTTTTTAAATTGTGGTTTTAAATGACAGAGTATTTGAACTTTACTTCTTCAGAAATTCTTTGATAGAGGGAAATTTCCAGGCACCTTCTGAAACAGATTGTATTCTAGTATCTGCTTCAGAGGAAGGTTATTTGCTTTGTTAATAAATTGTACTCATGTTTTTTCTCTCCATGTCTTGTTTTAGAAAATCAATTGATGTAAACACTGAGTTAAGACAAATAAATGCAAATATATTCCATCTGGAAAGTTACAGGATTTATTAAAATACACGTGTGGATATTTCAGCAAATATATACAGTACAGGACTGCATTTCCAAAAATACTTCTCATTAACCAATGAAATGTGCAGCTGGTATTCAAGAGTGTTTGAAGAAGCAGTTTGTAAGACAGCACAAGAGCTGTGACTGCAGATCAATGGTATCCCACCCAGATTACCTAACAACATATGGACCCATAAATCACAACAGTTTCCAAGAGAAACACAAAGGTGCATCCAAAGCTTCTGCCAAAAACTGGAACTAAGGTGGCTACTGCAGTCACCAGGTGCTATTGTAGATGTCCTGAGGTATCCACACCACTGACCTGACAGAAGGTCTTGCAGGACATTCCTCCCCGTCTTTACATGTGTAGTAGCCTGAAGCCAGGCATAGTTTTCCATTATGTGTTTTCCATCCAGCTCCAGTTCAGCTCTACCACTAAAACAATGAGCCTTATGTTACTAGCAATGATTAAAGCTTGATTTTCTACTGAGATTTTTATTTTCCTTTGAAACAAAGATAGGTCTATGTGGACTTACATTAAAAACTCTAATAAACACCTTACTGCATGGTTTGGTATAAAACCCAGGAACTCTGTTAGCATAAGATAATGGGATGCCTTAACACATGGGAGGAAAAAAAGGAGAGAACTGCAGTACCTATTCTCTGTCCAATACCCTTAATTCTGTTCAGCAGCCAGTGGATAGAGCAGGTCTTAGCTACCCAACAGGCTTATTCCTACATAAAAAAGGAGAAGAGATTTAATATAAAGTCATACTACTGAACTTTTTTTCCATGATGTTATTCCACTATGTAATGGATCTGTCAAAGAACTATGTAAGAACCTATTTATCCATAGCAGGTATTACATAATGGAAGGTATCAAACCTTTGTACAAAAATACACGTATGTTTTACCCAAGGTTTGGATAATACATTTTCTTTCCCAAAGGAACTGAAAATGTTTTACAAACTGATATACAAATTACCCATGCAGAAAGATACTCATCTATCAAGGAAACACAAATACAGCCCAAGGCAAAGCAGAGCAACTATACAAATAACTTTAAATAAAAAACTTAGTAAATGAGAGAAGCATTCTCCAGTCTAGACCATGAGGAAGATGTTAACTGTTACAGTACGTAAACCCAGTGGATTGCAGAAGAACCTTTCTTTTATAATGTTGATTCGCTGATAGAATATGGTAAGATGTCTCTTGAACACTGGCAATCACAACATTAACTGAAACAAGTAAAAGAATATTCAGTATAGCTATAAGAGTGATAGGTATAATCTTAAATATTTATAATATTAAATAGGATTAATAATGAATAAGAATTGTATTAAAGCACAGAAATGTGATATATCTGGCCTGATAGCAGAGGACTGGCTTAGACAGAAGCATGACAGTGCCTCCTGATGGAAAAGGAAATGGACACCATTTGGGAAGTTAGTGGGATGAATGAGAAGTCAAACACTGGAATTATCATCATCAGCATTATTTCACATGTTTTCCCTGAATAACCTTCTAATATGTATTTTTTTCACCTATGAGACTGGTTTGCTCTATGTCTTCATTTGTGTTTCAAAATACTGATGTCACATTTAAGAAAATTTCTGCTGATGCAGTTTATCCTGGAAACAGAAGTACTTAGAAAAGCTACAAAGGAATATCTACATTAATACAGCACTTGCCCCAGCAATAGCCTATTCTATTTCTATTGGCATAGATTTATGAAACAAGTGTTTAAAAAATAATAACTATCACCAGATTCAACACTGCCATTTGGGCAGCATTTGGTTGCATTCTCATTTCAGTCTCCGTTCTGTGGATGGTGACCAGACATTTCATTTGGATAACATCCTGTGATTTTTCACAGCATTTGCAGTTTGGTAGCAATTTTAGCACTTCTGCTTGGTAAAGGAGAATGGCAGAGATACTTAAGATACTCGCAAAAGTTGTACAATGTGATTTGCAGCAGAAGAGAGCTCTTTCCTTTTCAATATAATTATTAAGATCTAATTAGAAGCAAAACATGGAAGAAAAATGCAGACATTGAGAAAGTCAATATAGTTGGTGACTTAGGGGTATGCATGGAGAAGTGACAGAGAAACTTTGGGACCAATTTTAACCTTGAGAATTGGACACAAACCTCAGACTTCCCAACTGTGTTGACAGTGTTCTCTCAGGAGACTTAGAGAGAACCACATATTGGCACACTGGTACTTGGATTCTAAGTAACTATCTAAAACCTGGGCTCAGCATCATCACTCATCTGGGAGCTACATTCAGAAACCCTCTTGAGGATTTCGACAGGCTATTGGGTAGGAAAGGCAGATAAAGAATTGCTGACGTTTCTAACCCTAGAGAATCCAGTAAGTTTGAGGAAAAAATGCTATTAAAGGGAATAGCTATCCTTCATATCACTCCCCTATGCTAGGCTGACACTGTGAAGAAAATCACACAGATGGGCAAAAAAAGTGGGTATTATGAAAATCTAAAACTCTCAGGCCAGCTGTTTGGTTGGGAAATTGAAACAGAAATATAGGAAAGGAAATAACAGAGGCCTCAATTAAGTATCTAAGGTAGTGATATGTAAATGACATGAAAATGAAAAATGAGCTGCAAGAAGCTGAAGTTTTAGCACACAGTTACCAACATAGGCAGCACTACAGCATTAATGGCATGCATTGCAGAATTTGGATTATGCTGTAAAAGGGTAATAAATTGTTCAAGAAGAGCAGGAAGAGGAAAAAAAAGGTGGTCTTGCTTCTGTATCAATAACATATCCTAGTTCTGAAGTGTGCAGTTCAACAAGTCAGAAGGAATTACTGTCTTCTTGAATGGCTCTGCATAAAGATAGAAGGGACCATGATAAGGGTGCCTTACTGTAGGGAGTCATTCTTTCCCTACTTAACCTTGAAAATCAAGCATAAGGCTTACTCTTCACAAATATCATGAGATTCATGTTTTTGTATTGAAGACAGCAATATGCAGAAACAGCCTAGGGAAAGGATCAGGTGGCAACAAGGATTTGTATTATACAAATGTCTGCAAAGCAATACAGTTTACACACAAAGGTGATCTGTCAATGTTCTGAATTCGGTTTTTTATTTCCCAAAAGAAAGGAGAATCTAAAATTGTGAAGTGTTCTAATGAGATGCTTAGGAAACAAAAGAAAAAAGCAAAAAGAGATAAAAGAGAAAAGAGGTTAAGCAAAAGCGGGTTTCAAAATAAAAAAGAGAAAAAGAAAAATGCTGATGTTTGTCACACAGAGACCTGAGACCATAGACTTAGTTATCCATGCTCACTACTTATGAAGGCTGGAACATGAAAACAGACAATAAGTAAACAATTAGATAAATCAACATACTAATCAACAAATCCATCACATTCTGAAATATTTGAGGCCATCTCTGAACAATTTAAGAGAAATCACTGAGACATCATTCTGGTGGACTGCCATAAACAAGCAGCTTAGTCTTTAGTTCTGAGAAAAAAAATTGTAACTTTATAAAATTTAAGATGATGAAAATCCCAATGGCATTAATTTATCCCGAGCAGAAAATAACCATCCAGCCTAGTTTTGCTGTTGAACAAAGTGTGGGACAAACTGTTGAAAAGTGCTGTTAAGACTGGCAGAACAATTACACATGATTTTCTTATTAGAAAATGTGATTTTCGCAAAATCAGTATTGCATAGCTGGCTGACAAACTAGAAGAAATGCCAGTTCTTAATATTTAATTAACAAAAGGGGAAGGATTTACAAGGAGGAACCTTCAAGGACTTCTGTGCAAGTCCATCATTATTTATCATTCATTTGATTGAAAATCAATCCGAAAGTGTGTGAAGCACTACCCATTTAGAGATGAAATCAAGAGCACAAAAGGAACAAGAGAATGATCCTCTTCCCAACGGTAGCAGAGAACACTGTCCTAAGCACCATGTTGCAGGAAGCTGTGACCTCAGCACCCTAATGCTATTCTCCACGAAGCACAAGTGCCCTGGGGCAGATGAAGAGCGGGGCTTAAACATAGGCCAGCAAAAAAATGTTTTGTGTGCTTCATATCAATGTTGTGGGTCTGCTGTTAATTTTGGTCGCTGCACTATGAAAAACAAGATGGGGAGCACCAAGACCAGTAGTCAAAGAAGCATGAGGTTTGAGGAGCTGTGAAACTTGATTTGTTTAATCTACAGAAAGCATTATTAGATTCGATTAGCCCGGATTTTTTAAATGTTCCAGTATGTGAGAAAGTGTTAAAGGATAGTGGACACCTAGTTTTTCAAAAACCTGTTATGGGGAAAGACAAACATTTTCAGTATTTCAAGAACCACAGGAATGGTTCAGGAAAGTGTTTCTAACTATAAGGAATTTCCCTCGTTACTGAACAGCTCTTAATTGACCAGGTATTGTCAGAGGTGGTTTACAGGCACTTCAGGAATGGACAAGAGGAATCAGTTTCTATCATTCCCAACAGTCCCTTCCCTCACGCATGGTAGCTGAATATGCTCCTGAGTGAACCTGTCATCCATCCTTAGATTGTTAAATAAATCCAATGACACTTTACCACATACCTGAAATTAAGCACACTGTAAGTGCTTTGCTCAACAGCAATATACTTTAAGCACATGCTTTAAAACTCTGCAAACTGTGTCTTTATAGCTTTCAAAGTCATTACAATGGTGACATGGGTCTAAATTATTGCTACACGGAATGTAATTGCCCGCTATGAGAAAGAGACCTAGAAAAAGGAAGAACATAAAAGACAACTGGTAATCCTCATTTTGCACACTTACATTGTTTTCAGAGCAAACTGATGAAAATCATAATCTTCTGTTCTTAAAGAGGTATCTTCTGAAACCAATCACCACGCAAACTTCAGGTTCAATGATGTTCTCCTAACGTACAGGTGACCGCACTCCAGTACATACATGTGAATTAAAGAACAATCTGGGTACACCTGGTCAAAGCAGCTTTAGGTAATAAACTCAAATATACTTTTTAAACAGAAGGAAGGGGTGGGCTTTCTGAATAGTTGAGGGGGTTTAACCTAAAATCCCCAAGCTTGGATGGCTGCCTTAATGCTACCAAACATGACTGATGTAATAACTTTTCTGGGAAAATAAAAATCTATGACAATCCATATACTTCTCATCTTTGAGTTGGCTCTATTTTTCTGGCTTCCTTCTTCACTCCTACTGAACACAGAGTTGTTTTGACCCTTGGGTTGGAATATTGACAGTTACTTCAGTTTAGTCAATATTTATCTGTCTGATCAAAACACCTTCAACAGAAGTCAGTATCACTGCTTATATGGTAGCAAGCAAAAGAGACTGCAGGATTGCAACGTGCTGTGTTACCTGTCAGGGTGGCACAACCTTCTTTTTTTATAATTGCATACTTCATGGTATGCTTAAACTCTCCTTAATCACTTACTGCAGAATGCAGTCTTTACAAGGGCAATTCTGTAATGCATCTTATTTAAAGAATGAGGTGTCTCCATATCTTCCTAATCTTGAAGCACAGTCTACCCTGTCAAGTAAATCATATTTAAACACTATTTCTCAGAAAATCCTTTACCACAGAAAAGAAGGTAAGAAATGGGAGGACAGGAAAGTCTTTATCTAGAAAGGAGACAATCAGAAAATTATTAATAATTGTTAGTGTTTATACAGTCAGTGTTGAAAGTGGCATTATCAGTGACATGCCATCAAAAAGAAGAATTGCAAAGCCACAAAGACAAAGTAATTTGCAAAAGTACTGAAGGCCATCACAAAGATGCCAAGATAGCTTTTAGTGAGAGAATTTCTATGTATGTTCACGTTTTAAACGCTCTGAAATGGCATTTAACTACTGGAGTCAGGTCATAATTTGACATCTTTTTAATACATTAATGACATTTAGCCATCAAAAATATGTGCTTTATTACACATCCAAAATTACTTGTCTCCCACTGAGGACTTGTCCTTGTTTGTAATTTCTTGTCCTTTAATTAGAAAAAAAAAATCACAGATCAAACTAAAGAAAACAGAAGTAACTATCCACTGCTTCATTAAAAATAGCAGGGTGAAGGCACATTTTGGAGGTGATTAATGAAATGGTTTCATTAGTGTTCACAAAATCTGATCCAGTAGCCATTTAACCCTTAACTGAGAAATAAAGTTGTGAATACTCGGGAATAATTTTGTTCCTGATGTCTGCTCTGAACAACATTCATCAATTGAGCTTTTTCCAGACCGGCATTTCTGCAGAGTGACTTGCTCAGATCCAGCCTCAGCCAGGACAATCCTGGAAGCAACAACTAAACCTTCTGACACTAACACCCAAAGGGAATCTCTGAATCCCACCAGCAGTACTGCATCACTGCTGATCTTAGCTCCCAAATGCAGAACCAGGCACCTTGTTCCATCAGAAATTGTAAGGCTATGAATGTCAATTGATTGAAACTATTCAGATTAAAGAGGCCTCCAGCTTTCCATAGGTTTTGGTTAAACAGTTCAGTATGTTAAAGTACATGACTGATGCATTAACTGCGTTAACTTCTAGTGCTTAATCAAAAAAACCTTTGACATGAAATTTGTGGCAAAGATGCAATATGTGGGTTGTCTAAAGCAGAAAATAAAACTTCAGGCTCAGCCTTCATGTAAAAGCTTTGCAGTCATTCAGCCTGGGAGACAGAAGTGACTTCAGCATTGCAATGCAATTCTCTCTGGGACACCAATATCAATTCACAGCTTACCTTAGCACACAGTTAAGCTTATAAAACTATTGCACACCAACCACCTCTTTGTACCTAATGTTTGACTTTCATACCTAAAGACAGAATAGGTGTGAAGCTGTTCTTTCTTAACATAAGGCAATTCATTCTTCATAACCAGAGGAGAAAAAAAAAGGGAAGAACATTTGGAATTCCCATCTTTTTCTCCTGTTAGTGCTCCCAAAAGAGCACTAATATTTAAAATCCTTCCTAAGAGCTTGTCAACTAGAGCAATAATCAAATTAGAAAATTAGGTTGAACATTTCAGGAGCAGTTGTTCAAATTTTGTTCGGTTCTAACATGACAAATCGTCCACTGGGTTTGCCTCTGTGGCAGCACAAAACAGCTCACTTTTACTAAAACTCAGCTATTTCTCATTTCCAGACAATAAAACCACCCTATTTTTGTTAACTCTTCAAGCTGTCTTTCTAGTGACTACTTCTATTTGCTCTCTTCAGTACTTGACATGTGACTGGAGAAACCACTTCTCTGAAGAATACGGCACTAGTTAGTTCCACTAAACAAAACTCCAAAAATTGCAGTATGCTGCAGTAACTTTCCCATTTCACCATTTTATCGGTCCATTCCCTGCTTCATTTTCTATCATTAACAATTTAGCTCACATTTTTTCATAGCTTTTACACTTTATGCAGTTTTTCGTTACTCAAAATCCTGCTAGAAGTTTTTGCACCTCTGACTTCAGCTTGGGGCTTTACAGGCCAGGCGTGTTTAGAGCAAGGAGCAGCATCCATGCTGTCTGATGTGCAACCCCACTGAAAACAGGGAGCTGCAGAAAGCTGACACTGTTACACTTGACATTATTAAAATCATTAAGCAGGTAAGTCTCACTTTTAATGGGTGAGTCTCACACATCTGTTCCCCACACATATTATCCCATCCTGGTGCTCATAGCCAGCATGACTAGGCTTTTCTCTGGCTCCAGTACAGACTCAGGTGTCTGCCACCTGTGGCTTACATGCAGGATACTGAAGCTCAGGAAAAGCTGCTCCAGAGAGGTGCCAAAAAGTCTGTGAGCCTCGTCATGGGCTCAGTGCCATGCTGTGATGGACTTGTAGGGTTGCAATTTGTTCCTCCTTCCCTCTTGATGCACGTTTGCACCAAGTGGTTGCTACGACCAATTACACTGAGACTGAATATAAAGTAAAATAACACACAGCTGAGGTAGTACTTCTTAACATGTGCTGCCACAGCTCCCTGCTCATGCTTTATTCTGCATAATACTCCCCATGTTTTCTAAAGGTTTCTGCTCCAGTTTTTTTCTTTCCCAGCTAATTTTACCAATAATTAGTTCCTAAAATCATAGCAGAGGAACCGATCCCTCCCAGACTGGGTACAAGAAGACTGATTCAGGGTCTCTGAAGACCCTGAAAATTTGCAAAGCATCAGCATACATAGCATGTAGAAACAATGAGTTAATGTGGGTGACTCACTACAACACAACATCACTACACTATTAAATCCATAAAAAAAAAGAATTTCAGTGCCAAAATACTTAATTTGAGAGCAATTCTGACTTCCTACATGAAATTTCATAAATAAGCACTTACTAATAAGATTAAATTAGTACTATGAACTGCAGCCTTTAAATAAAGCTGCCAAATAATCACGAGGTTCTAGTATTGTTGCTGAAGAAATACCTGTAGAGAGGTATATGGTGAGCAGCATTTTTATCTTGATTTTAATGGAAACAGCCCTCTCTATGGACATCATTATGGACAAAGATGTGATACACACCAGGTCCCAAAGGACTGTGGGGTTTAACCTGGCTTTCAGTTCTGAAAAAAAGGTTAATATTCTCAGGTTTTCATGCCAAATCTCAACAGACTGGGGTAAAAAAACAGGAATGGAAAGCTACAGCACTAGATGAAACAATGTATATGATGAGCCATTATTTCATTTCAAAATGCTGACAATAGTGGACTTCTGGATCAATGAAGCTACTGCAGGAAATCAGTCCATAACTACTGCTGTTGGCACAAAAAGCTCACAGAGCTTGTCTATGCCTAAAATAAAATCATTCTGCATTTATCGATAGTGACACTTTAATTAGCTACTGAACTTTCAAATCATGGGAAAAGTTCCATTTGGTTTTCTTTCTCTAAGCCCTTAAGGTATGACATATCACACTGGATATATATGATGTCCATCATATAGCCATGCAAGTCGATTTTCCTTGTATGAAAGAAAATAGTCTGGTTAGTATGGCTAAACAAAGAAATACATTCCAATATTGTATTGCAATAGGTAAAAATCATCTTTAATAGAACTACTGATACCAGGAATGATTTCTGATCCTTTTTTTACACTAAGGGACAAGAAAAGCAGAAAAACACCACACATTGTATTTCTTCAGTCTCAAACAAAAATATTTGTTGCATCTGTACTACATCATCTTCTCAGTGAAATGACACAGTGTTGTTTAAGACTGATTACAGACAGCAAACTTCATTCCCCTTAGAAGAAATCCAAACCTTACACATTGCAGATCTATGAATGATGTGAGAAATGAAGGAGCCTGAGCTAAGTCTTGGCTAAGCTCAGGCTTAATCAGACTCATGGTAATGCATGTATATGCAGGGTACATCTATTAAACAGGAAAGGAAAACAACCATTTTCCCCAAGCTATCACTATTTGTATTGGTCACAAACACACAAACTGCAATTCTTTTTCAGTATAATCCCCCGTTTTTATTAAAGGTACATTGGATGGCTAATTGTGTATATAACGTTTTTAGCTTTCTTTCATTACATAATATACGGTATTAATGTCCAGATGGATGAGATAAGCACATAAATAAACCACAGTTACTTATATCATCTCAATGTGAAAAGAAAAAAGACATCAGAGATCATTTCATAAGAGGCTAAACAGAGCATCCCCATGAACAAAGTAATTTTGAAGCAGCTATTAATGATATAACGTTTATTCCCTTTAATTCACGGGCCCTGGTGGGATGCATCCGCATGTGCTAAGGGAGACTGTGGAAGTCATTGCCAAGCCACTCTCCATCACCTTTTCTAAGTCATGGGGATCAGCAGAGGTGCCTAGGGACTGGAGG
>VZRI01011326.1:98890-112290 GCA_013397515.1 Upupa epops
TTAGAGAGTAGTGTAGGAGAAAGGGGCCTGGGGGTCCTAGTGGACAGCAGGATGACTATGAGCCAGCAATGTGCTCTTGTGGCCAAGAGGGCCAACAGCATCCTAGGGGGGTATCAGAAGGGAGGCAGCTAGCAGATCGAGAGAGGTTCTTTTTCCTCTCTACTCTGTGCTAGTGAGACCGCATCTGGAGTATGCCCAGTTCTGGACCCCTCAGTTCAAGAAGGACACTGAGCTGCTGGAGGGTGTCCAGCGTAGAGCAACAAAGATGACAAAGAAACTAGAACACCTCCATTGTGAGGAAAGGATGGTGGAGCTGGGTCTCTTTAGCTTGGAGAAGAGGCAGCTGAGGGGGGACCTCTTAATGTTTATAAATATGTGAGGGGTGGGTGTCAGGAGGATGGAGCCAGGCTCTTCTCAATGTCATCTGCTGATAGGACAAGGGGAAATGGGTGCAAGCTGGAACAGAGGAGGTTCCATATAAATATCAGAAGGTACTTCTTCACAGCAAGGGTAATAGAACATTGGAACAGGCTGCCCAGGGGGGTTGTGGAGTCTCCTTCTCTGGAGATGTTCAAGACCTGCCTGGATCTGTTCTGTGTGACTTGGTCTAGCTGATCCTGTTGTGGCAGGGGGATTGGGCTAGATGATCTTTCAAGGTCCCTTCCAATCCCTAATGATTCTATGATAATAATCTCAATCAGCCGATTAAGCTGTCTCAGTTTACAAATGACATCTTGTCCAGAGATGCTGTGTAAATGAACAAAAATCTCAGAAATTTTACTTTTCAAGGAAAACATCAGAGCAAAGGTGAGCATAACACATTCAAACTACCCAAAACACAGTTTTTGAAAACCCCTTGTCACAGCACTGAAACCACGCAGATCATACAGCCTTCAGCAACCAGATCCTGATTTGCACTTCTTTCCTGTTATCTCTCTTTTTTCTCTCTCATAACATACATTTTTTATGGAGGGAGGATTTTCAAAACTAAGGGTTTAATACATATTAAAAGAGAATAACAAGAAGTAATAGAAATGGGCATAAAGCTCCCCATCCTATTTGCATTTGTATTGATAATCTCTCAGTCATATTTGCTGTAATTCATTTCAAAAATCAAGAGCCAAAAGAACTTCTACTTTTTTAATTGAATTTATCACACGTTTCTTCCTAGAAACATGTTGTTCCTCACTAACACTTGTTAGACAAATAGGAGAAGGTACTAAATATTGTGAAAGAGTTCTCTTATTGAAAATATTTTAAAATGGGACAAAATACAATCCTATGAAGTTTTACAGAAAGAATTGTGACTGGAGTCTGCAAACATTAAAACTATACGAGAAGGAGCTAGTAAGTCTGACTAAAAGCCTTCTTTTTTTCTTCCCTCAACTGAAATTATTATATTTGATAAAGAAGTTTGCCATTTCCATTAGAATTGTTACTGAAAAGGGCATATTCTTATTGAAATTATTCCATTCCAACAACACTGCATTGTAAAGACTGTCACTTGGAACCATTTCAATCAATCACACCTAGTTCAAGAAGAGCAGCTGCTACTTCACTATCTTCTAAATGTTTAGTCTACTTATTGAGTTAAATCACTGTTTTATTGAGCAAAGTTTATTCTTGGACTATTCCAGAGCAAGAAAATGGGGAATTAATTTATCATTTATATTATAATGACAAACTGTTGGTGTTCATGCCAATATCACCCACCTATTTCAAATTCTAGCAGCTTAGCAATAGCCAATCGATATTGAAATTATGCCATTGATCAGTCTGGCCATCTTCCATTAATACATAAGCTTTATTATCTGATTTAAAATAAAATGTGTTAAAGCATTACATTTGCCAAAGCAATTGCCTACTTAAACTATTTCTCAAAGTTATTTAATATCTCTTATTATTAGAAACTCATTAAGGGAACTATTCTACAAAGTTTAAAACTTATTTAATGTTTAATTGCATCTTTGATCATTAATTACATCTGCAGATAGACATAACTTTTAAAATCTTAATTTTCTCATTTAAGTTTCAAATAGAGTTCATTGCCCAATAGATTTTATTTTAGTGCAAAGACAAGGCCAATGCATTGATGAATCATTTAAATGAAACTTACAGCTCAATCAGAATGAAATTCTATTTATCTACCATATCACAGTACAAGAATGAGAAGTCATCTTTGCAGCTGAAATTTCACAGCAAACATCCACATATACCTAAGGGTTTATCAGTTAGTAATGCCTGGTTGCAAAGCCCTTCCCACTCCATGTGTTCTGTGAGACACATGCTCCTTTCCAGCTTTGGTGTGCATGTTGATTCGTATGGTGCATTAACTAAGCCTAAAACATCAGCACTGCATGTCTCCTACACTGAAATAAACACACTTCTCTTCTGGATTAAACTATATCCTCTGTGCCTTCACAAGAAAAATGATCCTGATTATTATGTCCTAGAAGGGTGAAAAACTGACTGATCTGAGTAGCAGGACAAGCTTATGAACTCAGTTTATGAACATTTAAGTCATGCTCCAGTAGATTTTTTTAACCCACAATGTGAGAATGTTTCTGAGATGACAAAAAGGACTTTATTCTATTTGGTAATGTGTAGAATAAACAAGAAATTCTTTTCTTGTTGATTTCCAATATGGTTTATGTAGGAAGTCTAGGCTTACACATAAAGATATGAAAATACTTGCCTTATCTGTCTATTAGCTAATATTAGCTAATAGGTATCTATTAATCTTAGCTGTGCATATAAAAAATTCAGATGTAAGGTGCCGATTAGCTGGAAGAAGACACAAAAGGTAAATGAAGTCATCCATGGTTTTCTAGATATATATTGAACAAGCAGCCAGTTGTACATCTCCAGCTGCTGCCTAGTCTTTGAAACTGATAGAGTGGTTTTAGTTAAAGACTAAAGGAATCTCCAAGGAAGAAACATATCACTGGGTGATGTGATATTTACATGTAATAACAACAAAAAGGGATGCTCAGGTTTTGGTAGGCCCTGCCATGTGTGATTGATTTTCATGTGCCTATTGAAGAAGCATACAATTGTCTTGTTTGAAGAGAGACATTGCATTCTTCACATCTGTGCTTTGAAGATTTCTTATCCCCACTAATTTCCAGCAATATTGAATTCCTAAGACAGTTAGGCTGAGAAGCTATCAGGAGGATGCTGGAATAAGGAAAACATCCTTCCTGAAATATTCCTCAGGCTTCTGCTTTTTTTATTTTTTAAGTAATGGAGTTGCACAGGCAACTCCAAGGGACTCCATTTCCTTTTCCTTTATAAATATTTCCATTTTTACCAAAGCATATTTAGCAAAACAGCTTCTTCAGGTCAGGCAAACACAGCTAACACTTTCATTTTGACAAGAATTTGTCTGAAGACAGACACTTTTTTTAGATAACAACTTCAGTAAATTATTCAGGGTTAGATAAAAGTAAGATAAACATTACAGACTCTTTTTGATGTGCTCCTTCAAGATTATTTCTGTGACAGATTGATTATTCCTTATTCTCTGTGTGAAAGGCTCCATGGCTGATAAGAAAAATTAGGGAGACGATGGACATCTCAGTCACAAGTTTTTTTCTCCTGCTACGAGCATCCCTAAGAATTTTTTTCCTATCACTTATTAAAAAGTTTTTAAGCAACTTGATGTATTTTGGCAAGTCTGCTACTTCCAGATATCTTTTTGTACCTTCAGAGCTCAAACTGCTCAAGCATTTGAACAGCAATAGTAAACGGTTCACTGAAAAACACTAAAATCTTTGCTGATTTGATTTTATTGCTAAATCACTGTTGCTCTTGAAGATCTTATCACTCTTGAGTCAAAACTCATTGCTGTCCTTCCTTTATTCACTTACACCTCTAACTGAGGATTCCACAGCACGGATGCTGAGATTTATGCACCCAGTCCTGTGCCTCTACTCTAATTTCACTACTTTTATGAATCCCATGTGTTGTTTTTGCCTTGACCTCACTTTTCAAATGAAGAAGACCGCTTATCAACAGCTTGCAAACTGCTGATGTACCTGTCTCTGATAGACAGCCATACACCGCTCGTATCATTTATCTGCAGGCATTAAACCATACAGTTTCCAGCTGGTGCAGCAGCACTTTGTCCTGGAGAAATAAACAATCTGTTTTGAAACACAGCAATGCCTGGGACCTGTCCTGACTAACAAAGAGCATATCCTTCAAGGTGGCATCTGACAATTAAACAGTACTAATTTCTGCAGATCATTCTTGCTTCATTAAGGATTATTAAGAGATTAACATTTAATCCATTCTAGTACATAACTGATGAGCTTGTAGATAAAATACTGAAGCCCATTTCTCGGGGCACAATTACCTTTCAGTGTTTGGGGAGAATAAATTCCTGATAGAAGTGACAGTTTAAGCGTGCACCTCTTTGTTTATTTCTTTACTTTAAAAAAGAAAATCAGATTCAGAAAAGGGGTCTGGAGTCTATGAACAAGCATGACTTTCTCTGCTACAACCTGTCAATGCTCATTTGGATGAGTGAGCTCGCTCCTGGGCTGCTTCTCACAGGAGTGCACTTAGGAGTTAAGGAATTCTAACTCTTTCTATTGAGAATAATGGAGAATTCAAACCTCCCTACTGGATACAAGTAATTTAGACTCCCTAGGGACCATTCAGAACTTCATTATTCTCTCTTTGTACAAGAAATAATTCAATACAATGTAATCTTCCTTAGATTTAGGAAGATTTTTAATATCCTTTAAAGTTTTTAATACATACACTTTTATCCACATAAGGATAGAAACCTAAGAGAGAGAAATGGAAAGCTTCCTTTCAAACTCAGAAACACAGCAGCTATTCCTGCTCTCCTCTTTAGCTGAAGTTCCCCAAATACTATTTCTTCAATGTCCTGTCCCCTGACGGGAAGCACACAGCAGTCTCAGCTTCCTAAGGGCTAACAGTTGCACACAAATGTACTGAAAAATGACAGAAAGATTATTTATGCATCAAACCTAATGCCAAATTCCGTTTTATTTTCCCATACAATTTGCATTTCTAGTTAGCCAAATAAGTAATTGCCATTAACTGACATGAAGAAAATAAAATAATAAAAATGCTCAGCTGCTCAATTTTAGTCAGAAATGCAAGGAGGCTTTGGAAGATGAAGTCACAAGAATACTGAATGCAACACATTCGCACAAACATGCCATTTGAGCTGCTCTATTTCAGTGGGGAAGGAGTATTAGGCCTTTTCAAGTATTAGAGAAAGTGTAGTAGAAAGAGAAGGAAAGAGGCCTTTCAAACGAGAACACTCTTGGTGAGTCATTGCTATCATAAAAGGCAAAGTCTTACTCCTTTTCATAGAGTTGAGAAAGGCTTTTGGATGTTCTGGGCCTATTTATCTGCTCGAAGAATACAGGGACAGGTGAGAAGTTGTAGGCAAATAAGGTAATGCTTTTAACAGAGTTATTCCCCACCACCTACTCTTGTACAGCTCTCAGTAGTTACAACATTTTTGATGCAAGCTCTTCCTATTTATTTTGCCAGGGCTAGCTAATAAACTTCAGTCATCTTCTTAGCTGACTACCTGGCAAGATAGAGAACTGTAAAAGCCTACGCAGGCACTGACAGATTCTGACTGACTGGGTGGAAAAATGGTAATGCTTTTAACAGAGTTACCTTTAAGTTCCTAGTAAATGTGAAACCTCAGGTGAAATGTTGGGATCATTTAGCCTTTTCTTCTACACCCACAGACCAATCAGCTGTGCTGAACAGACTGTAAGTCCCCCATCAGTCTGCACCAGCCCTGTAGCATTGGAGCATTTTTGCATGTCCACAAATAACTCTCATACAAGACTAGACAGGAAAATAATTTGGTAGTCACACACTTTCATAGGCCTGTTAATGACCTGATTTCTCTCCCAGTTTGCTCCCTCCAGCTGAGAACCACATCTTCCCTCAAATAAGTTATGTGGCACTGTTTTAGGCTTTTAAGTGACCAAATAAACACTGAAACTCCAAACAGCTGTCAGAGATTTTGACTTAATTGTTCTGCTCAGAGGTACGCCCTGAGCAAGCCCGAATTCATCCTCTATCTTGGAACTTCTATGCTTGTTACAAATCTATTTGAACCCAATACAGGCTGTAACTCAACTCTGGACAGCTGCAGGAAGATTTTCTCTTGAGACTTTCTCGAGCTCTTTTTAGCTCAAGGCCACTAACATTGTTTAAATTTTAGATACATATATTACGCACCCTAATTCCTCCCACAGGAAGAGGGAGTTTGTCACAAAAAATAGTGGTTGACGCAAAGGTCAAGACTCACAAGTCATTCAAACTTGTAAGCAGATCGTAATACACATAATCACATATATAACGTATGTATGTACACACATAATACATAATTACAAACTGTAAGCAGATCATAATAACAACTCTTATAAACATAAAAGGAAAAAAAATCTCACATAAGCAGTGTAAAAGAAAAATGTTTCAAGAGATACATTGCTTTAAGTCATGAAGTGTTAAAATTTCAGATAAAGCACTAACAGAACCTTGCTTTACTAGGAGATAGAACACCTCCCTCNCTTCACAGTGAGGGTAATGGAGCATTGGAACAGGCTGCCCAGGGGGGTTGTGGAGTCTCCTTCTCTGGAGATTGTTCAAGACCAGCCTGGATCTGTTCCTGTGAGACTTTGTCTAGGTGTTCTGCTGTGGGAGGAGGATTGGACTAGATGATCTTTTGAGGTCCCTTCTGATCCCTAATGTTTCTGGGATTCTATATAGTTATGAATCCATTTTATAGCAAAGCATTAGCAGATAAAGACTCATACCTTATAATGACACACAAGCAGCATACTGCCACTGTGGAATGCTTCCTCAACAAAACTGAGTGTTAATTGAATGTTAAATTTCTAGATTGGCACTTGGAGGCTTTGACAGGATTGGAATGAATGGTAGCCCACTGGGAAGCAGGAAAATAATCCCCATCGTAATGCTGTTAAGTGCAGTGCAGACTTCTGACTCAAGGACATATGCAGCAGTCTGGTGAATTTAAAGCCACTACGTTCACATCTGTACACAGCAGGAGTCACGCAAGGCAATGGCACGGGAAACATCTCTATGAATAACATTTAATACAAGGCTGTTTCTTAAAGGAAGTGAATTACCTGTGCTGTGGTCTGAAATATCAAATGATTGGGCACAGCACATCATCTTATGTGCCAGATAACACATTTGCTTTTCTTTCAGTTACCTGGCTCTTATTTGGTCTAGCTACTGCACAGATTAGGGATGTTTATGGTATGCTGCCTGGAACTGCAGGACCATCGATATACAAAATCTTGCCTCAAGCAGCAGCCTCTCTCCTGGAAGCAGGCTAGCAAGTCATGCACAATAAGGGCAGACGCCATCCCAAACTCATGCATGTATTTCTCGTGCTCTGTAGCTTCACCAGAGCTGGGCACGTTATCCCATGTTACACCATCTCACAAATTGTTTACCCCAAGAGTATGCACCAGCATTTGCAGTGTTCTTTTTCTTGTGGAGGAACAGGGTGAGAGTACTGTGATCTGGAGTTCCAGTGTGCTCTGGGACTAACACAAATCAACACAGAGATTCAAACTGGTTTTTAACAGCACAGGAGAGCTGCTGCATGTGGCAGAGCCTGGGTATGGCTGTGCAGAGGCAGCATGGGCAGGAGCAGAGTTAGCACAGGTAAAGTCCTTGTGGAGCCTGCAGATGACACAAATTTTGCCATGTTGTTGATAGGTAAGTGAATGGGGACATCACACAAGAGCGGTATGGCTGAAAACAGAAGTGATGGGTTCTCAAGGTAATTTAATATTACTGAGTACAAGGCCATGCATTAGTCAATACCAAGAATTTCAGTTAAACTGCACAGGAGCCAAGGGGTCAAGCACCTGCCAGCTGTGCAGGAACAGGGAAAAGGAAAATAGCAATTTCTTGTGTGGGCAGAGAGATACAACGAAGAGGACATGGCAAGTAATAACCAGAATTGTACAAGATGCTAGTCCTTGTCTTGAAGGCTCTGAACAATTCTGTTTATCTGTGCTAAAATATAAACAAGAACTAAAACCTGAAGAAAGCAAAGAAGTTTCATAATGAGAGGAAAGTCTTGAATTCTAAGAAAAAAAGGCTTAAAACAATGTATACTGTTCAACATATCTTAACAAGGGCTGGGAAGAACTCTGATTGTTCTTAGAAAACACTTTAGGGACACAACCAAGAAAGGGAAAAGACATTTTTTAGGCAAAGGATAATACTGGCACAGGAACAAATGGATATGAACTTGAATATGCCTTGAATATATTCAGCCAGGGCATTACAGGATAATTTTGATCCAAAGAGAGTAGTCTTAGAACTGCCTTTCTGGGGCAGTAGCTGGTGCAAAAAAAATCCAGAAGAATTTGTAGATGGGATTAATTTAGTTTATTAAAATAATTACATATTTGCACAACAGAAGACTGGTTTTAATGACTACTGCTCTGGGAATCCTGCCTCCTCTCTACACTAGCAACTGTATTAGAAACCAGGACTTAAATTTAAGCAAATATATTCAGTCTTAAGAAAATTCATCTCTGCTTGTCTTTGAGACCACATTATCTCACCATGTCAGTTTTAATGAAAAAGGATGGGAAATATATATTTACTACAGCTAAAAAATACTACTGAAACCTACCCTTAAATACATTGTCTTGTTGAACCTCACTCTGCTCACACCTTTATTAAATGAAAGATGTCAGTTTTAGATCTCCTTCATGCCAGTCTACATGTACTGTAGGTGTCGTATATATTTTTGCTATTCATATGACAACTACAAATAGATAGGAATTTTAGATGTTATGAACCAACCCTATCATGCATTGCTATTATAATGTAAAGCACTTGGTGTAGTTTAGCAAGCATTCAACAAATGAGTGTACCTTAAAGAAGCACACTGGTTTTAAGGATCAACATTCTCCTTTTATCCTGAGCATTGACCAATGCCTTTCTATACTTTTAGTAAAAAATGCTTCAGCATATCACTGAAGTTCATGATGCCTTATGCTACAGCAGACATCTACAAAAAGTGAATAATATTTGCATAGCCATCACAAAGACATGTAATGTCAAATTTGCATGAGATATTATCTTTTATAAACTGCTAATGTCTCTCTCATTATCCACTTTACGAGCCTGTTGTTGAGGGTTTTTAAAAAGCCTCATAATTTTCATTTGATCGGTTATAAAAATAACAACTTGATTCGGATATTAGCTTAAAATGTTAATCACATTTCAGTTTGCATTAGATATAAATCACTGCTATCAGCATGCATACACACTAACCTAAGGGGAGGGTCTCATTTTAAAGCATTTCTAGCCTTTTATAGTATGAGAACGTCTGATCTGAAACTGGAACTGTTAGAATGAGTAGATGCTACCAAGTCTGTCTAATCCATAAAAATTTTCTCTGGGGTAGGGCAGCTTTTGGACACCTCCTTGTAGTCAGGAGGACCAGCAGCTGTCTAATCCTACATCATCTTTACCTACAGACTGCAAAGTATTGGCAAAAACAACTGTAAAGACATCTAAGTTTTAACGAGAGCTTGTGGTGTTTGCTATTTGCTGCTCGTGTTTGCATCAGATAGCATGATTTGTCTGTGATCAATGCTAATTAGAGTCATACTCTGGTTTAGTTTCCTGGTATAGCAAAGAGCAGTCATGTTATTACTTGAATTCCCAGGCTTCCATTCATTGGAGTTTTATCTCTTCTGATCCTGCAAACAGAAACTGGCAGTTTTCACTTCATACGGTTTTGCAGATTCACAGGGAACAGTACATTTTTCTTTCTCTGTTTGAAAACAGAGCAAGATACTTGCTCACATTCATAAGGCACAAGTGAACAGAGAGGGCTCTATTCTGTCCACCCTCACCAGGTTCAGCCTGGTGTAACTTGGCACTAGTACAGTAACGTCTAACTTACCCTTTTGTACTGTAAGTAGGATACCAATTTCTGGGGTTTTTCTCAGCTGAAGCTGGATGAAGCATACACAAAACAGTTTGCAATGTAATGAATGGTTTCTGCAGTCAGACTACGTTATCGCCTGCAAGACAAAATGAACTCACTACAGTTGTTTACTGTATTTCAGTACTTCCTATAGTAGTACAGAAGTTCAGATGTTTGCACTGATTTAAGCTTGTTTATTTATATATAGTGATCTAAGCAGCTGCTAAAAGTGTGCATTAAACTCGTGCATTTACAGCAACAAGATGCAACAAAAGATGGACTGTGCATTACTATGTATTACTGCTAACTTTGAACTGATTGAAAGCTAAAACTGCTTTCTCTAAGAAATCCACTTCTCACAGTAGTTCATGAAATTAAAATGATTGTGCTACAGTCTTCCCTGGAAGAGCAGAATCAAGTGTCATTGACAAAAAGAACATACACAAATTAAAAGGTTAAATTGTTTTAGTTTTTCCAGCCGAATCTCCAACTTCACAGGATTAAAAAGAGAGATTTCCTGTTTTAGCAGTGATCTGTCAGCTTTGGGGTATTTGGCAATGTGGCTGCTCATGTACAAATTGAGTCAACACAGTACACCTGAGTCTATCACACCTTGAACACTTCAGATACAGCACTTGTCCCGCTGAACAGTGGCTGCAGAACAAGCTCTACACTTCCCAGACACCGTGGCTGCAGCAGATGGAGGTTTGCACAGACATGTGCGTCATTTTCTGCTTCAGTTTTATCATACATAAAGTGCATTCCCATAGTGCAAACTCCTCATGAGAGATTAATGTTGGAGCTTTATCTCTAACTAATTATGAAACTGTCATTTTGATTTAACCATATAAATATTGATTCATCCATTTCTTTAATAAATGATTGTTTCTTATACTGCTAGAAATTAAGAATTCTGTACATTAATTTTATTCCTTCATTTTCAAACTCCATTTGACCAGTTGGAAAGCAGACACTGGTACGACTCTTTTCTGCAGGCATTATGTTCCTGGCATCTATTTCAGCCTTTATATCTCACCAGTGCGTAGCTCATTCAGGTACCAAAATACCATAATAGAGACAAAAGCAACATTTTATAAAAGCAGGAGGCCCTCAAGGATAGCACAGGGGTTAAATGACTCTTTTTGTTCAGCTCAGTGCTTTGATGTTTTGGGGATCTCTGGCAGCTGGTGATGGTCATGTCACTCAGAGCAGATTACCTACATTTTAAAAATCACTAACATTTTATCCTGCCTGGTGAAGTTTAATTCAGAAGAATATACAGAAACCAAATACTAATAATGGTAGAAGAGAAGCAATAACTCCACATCCCCATCAACTGAGTCTTTTTGATTGCTGAACCCAGAGCTGCGAGGTAGAGCAGAGCCATGTTATGTGAGCTGATGTGAGTGCTGCTCCAGAAGAAATCCTTTCTCAGCAAAAGTGTATGCTTCTCTCCTTCCCAGAGCAAGCTGTGGGATGGTTCAATAGACAATAAGGATAAAAAATTGGTAGTCCAGACAAGTATTTCTTGCATAAAGAGACCTGCTAGAGCTGGAGGCAGCTTAAAGACTTCACTGAAGCTGGAATTAAAGGACAGAGGCTTTTGACACCTTTTCACCATGTACACCTTCCTCAGCGACACGTCCACCAAACACTAGCATGTGAGATGTCATTAAACCAGAGGAAACAAGTAGATGTACAGCAACAGCAAAAGGCATAATGACCAGGGACAGACTGTTGACTCGAGCCCTACAGTTAACTGCTAAATAGCACTTCTTGATAAACTGATAAACTTGCCCCATCCCATGTGGTTCATAAACATGAACCAGAGCCAGTGTAATTGTGTGAGGCTGGAGAGCACAGCATTCTCTGGTTTTGTGGCCTTCTTCAGATGACAGAGAAGTCAGACCTTTTCTGTAGGGGCAGAGATGGTTCTATAGGGGCTAATGAACTCCAGAAGCCATGCTGAGAACAGCCAGTGTAGCAAATGCTCTTGAGAAACACAAGTGGGATCTGCATGGAGAGTCTACAGAACTGACTCATAGGGCACTTGACAGTACTGTTGAGATATCACCTAAAGATGGAGATACCACTCCTCAGCTTTACCTTCTCGCCCACTTCATCTGAATTTTATGGCAAAGGCTCTGTGATTTAGGTCAATACTTGATAACAAGTTAAAAAACTAAACCCAGTAATACTTATTATATACAGTCATGGTGCATTCTAACTTCTGCTGGGAACATTTCATGGACTGCTAATTTGAAAACCTATCTCCCAACAGTGACAAAGAGATAATCAATGAGAAATGATATCAAAACAGACTTGAAGTATGCAAACAGACAGGAACAGTTTGTACTTTCCAACAATTTGGCAAATCTTCCATTATTCAGAGTGAATGACAGATCTGCATGTATTTTAGATAAAATGAGAAAAGAAAGAGAGCATCAGGGAACTACAGGCCAGTCAGTTTCACCTCTGTGAGATCATGGAGCAGATCCTCCTGAAGGCACACACATGAAAAAGGGGTGACTGGTGGCAGCCAACAGAGCTTCATCAAGGGCAGGTCCTGCCTGACCAATTCAGTGGCCTTTTATTATGGGTTCTAGACCCATCTACCTAGACCTGTGAAAAGCATTCAACACTGTCTCACATGACATTCTGATCTCTAAACTGGAACTATATGGATTCAACAGATGCACCACTTGTTGGATAAGGAACTGGCTGGATGATCACAGCAAAAGAATTGTGATCAGTGGCTCATGGAGAGGTGTGACAAGTGCTGTTCCTCAAGGGTTGGTATTGGGACCAGTGCTATTTAACATCTTTGTTGGCACATGGACAGTGGAATTGGCAGCACCAAACTGTGTGGTGAAGTCAACACACTGGAGGGAAGGGAGGCCATCTAGAAGGACCTGGACAGGCTTGAGAAGTAAGCTTCTGTAAACTGCATGAAGTTCAACAAGGGCAAGTGCGAGAGTCTGCACCTGGGTCGAGGCAATCCCATGCAGCATGAATATTGATTGGGAGGAGAAAGGACTGAGGACAGCCCTGAGGAGAAGGACGTGGTTGTGGTGATGGACCAGAAGTTTAACAGGAGCCATCAGCGTGCACTTGCAGCCCAGAAAGGCAACCGTGTCCTGGACTGCATCAAATGAAACATTGAAGGTTGGTCAAGGGAGGTGACTCTCCCCCTCTACTCTACACTTGTGAAACTGCACCTGGAGTACCGTGTCTAGTTCTGGAGTCCTCAACATAAGAAGGATATAGAGTTCCTGGAACATCTCCAGGGGAGAGTAACTGAAATTATTAGAGGGCTGGAGTACCTTCCCTATAAGGACAGGCTGAGAGAGTTGGGGTATCACAGTAATGTTGAGGCTGGAAAACGCCTTAAAGATCATCCAGC
>VZRI01011326.1:112589-149863 GCA_013397515.1 Upupa epops
CAACCACCTCCATGGGCAGCCCATTCCAAAATCTGATCACTCTTTCAGTGTTTTGGAGCTTAAGACTGTGACCCCTTGTCCTGTCTCCAGTGGCAGGACAAGGGTTGTTCAACCTGGAGAAAAGAAGGCTCCAAGGTGACCTTATAACAGCTTTCCAATGTCTGAAGGGGGCTACAAGCTGGAGTAGGGCTTTTTACATGGGCATGTAGGGAGGGGACAAGGGGAATGAGCTACAAAAGTTGAAGAGGAAAGACTGAGGTTGGACATGAAGAAACAATTCTTTCTGGTGAGGGTGGTGAGATGCTGGAACAGGTTGCCCAAGATAGTTGTAGCTGCCCCCTCCCTGGAAGTGTTCAAGGCCAGGTTGGATGGGGCCCTGAGTAACCGGATCTAGTGAAGGTGTCCCTGGAACCCCTGTCCAGGGGTCTTGGAACTAGATGATCTTTAATGTCCCTTCCAACTCTAGCCATTCTATGATTCTATGAACATTATTTTGACTCCAAGTATTCTTTGTTATTGAAGTTACCACTGTGGCTGTCAGTCACAGCATTTAAGCCTTACTGGTATGAAACTCCAGATTAAGCTAAATCCTTATTCATGCTTACATCACCAGAGCATATTTTCAGGCTTTCTACTTTTACATAGGACACTGATTATTTCTACCATCTTTAACGGAAGCAAGGTCGGCCCAAAAGCCTATGATTACTCTTGTAAGTAGCCTCACAAAGTCATTCACATGAGGGGGGACACTTGCACGACAGAGCTAATAATTGTGTCATTCCAATTGGAAGTCTATAATCTCCATTTGTATTACAAAGTTTTAAAAGGCATTTATTAACTACAGAGGGAAGAAAACCACCCTAAATTAGCAAGACAGTGCAATTACATCATAGCAGAGTTCACAATAGGCCGCTGTCAGTTTTTCCAGCATGTTCAAAATAGAAGAGGCTTTTACAGCCTGTCACTGTCGCCTGACAGGCAGGTTAGTCGCTGATAACAACCCAAACAAGAATCCTTACTGGGGTCAAACTGCTTCCAGGGGTGCTTTGCACAATGACAGTCTAGTTTACAACTAGAACAGGCTTTTCCCCACAGTGTGAAAACTGTGTTCCTTTCCAGAAACAGAGGGCTGAGCTCTCCACTTTGAACTCTTCTTCCCAAGCCTGTCAGGAAACAGGGGGAACTCATCCCTGCTCGATTCAGGGTTTTTAGCAGCAGTTGTTACTGGAAGTAGACACCTCATTGCTGTTTGTGTTATGAGACGCACCCATTGGATAGATAAACCAGCAGAGACTACTTTAGGTTTCCTATTTCTGAAGCAGAACCAGAAATTTCAGGAAATATCATCATCAGTCCCCCCAGACTCTTGTTCCAGAAATAGCCAAGCAGTAACAAAACATATAGATGGAGGTGGGTGTAGGAGACATTTGCCTCTAGTTTGGAGCTCACATTTAAACTGCTTGTAAACAACAGGTGAAAACAACAGACCACCTGACTGCAGTCCTAAGGTAGCTAAATGACGCAGATTGAGAGTGAGGGCTTCAGACACATTTAATGAGAGAATGTGGATGCTTCCAGACCTACAGGCCAGATGGTCCTATTTCTACAAAGCCCAAGGACAGAAAAAAGTAAAAGCCTCCAGGTGTCTACTGTACATTTCAATCTGTGATAATATTCAAGAAATGACAAGTCTGATAAATTAAAACCCCAGGAGGCAAAGCCAAAAAACAAAGAGAATTTGTAGAGGAGATATAATTTATGCTGAGACTTATGGAAACAAAGTAGAAGTTAAAGCTACTTGCTATGAAAGAATTTCAGTCATTTTATTTAATCCAAAGAACGTAATGGTCTTTTTTATTTTAAATGCTAATCCGGAAGAAATGATTATTTGCTAGCCTTCACCACTACTGGAGTTATCTCTTTCCTTTGGAATTTCACCACCTGGGTTATCCATTTCCACCATTAATGCCTGTGTTGTTGCATACTCATGTATTATTTACTATTTACACTTTCCAACACCATTATGTATGGCCTTGCTGCTACAGTAAGTCTCAAGCAGATGGATCCTGTGCTTCTGCAAAACCCTATTGTGAAAGGGACTCTGCCTGCATGCCAGGTTGACCCAGAATAAAACCTGTTGCATCTTGATGATGTAGGTGAACCGTAATTTGGGCACATAGTATTTCAGGCACCAGCACAGAGAAGTGTGATTTGCTGATACCCATTTAGCTGCACCAGTTTTCAACAGGAACTTTTACAATAGTTCTGGTTTTTTTAAACTAGAAGAAAAAAATCGTACTGTTGCCTTGACTGAAGATACCGTTACTTGAGCTATGATATACCCTATTCCAAGTAATATAAGCAAGGTACTCCACAACCAAGAGATTTATTTTCTCAAACAGATGAGAAAACACGGTATAGAACTTATTAAAAATACCCCTGTGGGTAATCTTATTCCAGCCTCAGTGCTCTCTAGCTCAGTACCAGCTTTTACACGGCATATCACTTTTGTACCATAGGCTTTCATTAAAATTCCAAATTCTCACAAAACAAGAGGTTCAATATTTTTCAGATTAACCTATATTTCATTTAATATCAGGAAGTAGAGTTGTTGCCATACAAGGCTTTACCTCATTCAGGGAAGGCTTTTGAAAAACAAACCCACTGGGTTTGGTGAATGCTACTGCAAAATCAAGGTGAAATACAAAAATTCCTGATGCTCGCTCAGCCAATGCAAACTCAGAAGATTTGTGATACCCTAGACGTGAATTTGAAAGTCACCCATCAGTCATGCTATCACTGAGAAAAATGAGGGGTTTTGATAAATGGCACAAAGATACCAAAACGAAAAAAGAGATGGTAAAAGGAACTTGATTTTAAGAATAATCTCCAAAGGAAATGAACAAGAGATTTTTGTGCACACAGTGGTGTAGAAGCATTATGGGAAAAGGCTTGATGGTAGCAGGAGACAACAGCCAAAGGCAACAAATTCACTTACAACAGACAACATCCTGTTTACTTCTCAAAGATAATTTTTGCTGTACATTAATTTTTTCCTCTGTCTTGCTGTAGGTCATGGCCTTTATGATTTAGACCACACCAAAAGCCACCACCAATTCTGGAGCCATGCCTGAGGAGCAGTGTGGGTAATGATGCTGCCTCTCAAACCCAGCAGCTTTCTGACTACAGAGCACTGTGACAGCCTGTGTCCAGATTTGAGAAGCTCTCTATGACAGGAAGAGCTAACAGCTTCTCTAGTCTTTTTTTTTTTTTTATGGGGTTTCTGTTGCCTATTTCAGCTTTTCTAAGGCTTAGTGGATGGACAGAATCTCCAGTCCTGCTGACAGAGACACTCACTCCAGAATGATTTCAGGGAAAAGCATATAACAAACCACACTCCTCACTGGGTCAGTTAGCCCTGACCAGCACAGTCAGCTCACTGATGGCAGCCAGGAGAACATGGTTGCTCCCCAAATATCCACACCTCCTTCCTTTGCACCAAGCAAGTCATGGCAACACGGGAAAATAGAGCCATATAACATACTAGTGTTATGTTATACCCGGTGTTATTTTCCTTTGACCACCTCCACTTCTTTTCAATCATCAGGATGCAAGTAAAGAAAGGTCCTGTGACAACTAACTGGGAAAAAGAAAATACATGCACAGAAGGAAAGAATCCTATTTTTTAAAACTGCTGGATTTTCTAGGTTATCTGTCAGAAAAAAATTTGATACTTTGGAATTCAGCACACTGTCACAGCATGTTCCTGGAAATTAAGAAATTTGTATACTCTGTTGGGAGATGAGTTATAAAACTAGAGTCTATTTACTTTATCATCGACTCCAGTGGAACTTGCTGTCACTATAGACAGGCTTCATATCAAAGGAACGTTGTTAACCAATACTTGCATAGTAGAGGAACAGCACATCATTTCCACAGTTGCCACCCACTGCTTTTTGGATTTCTTTCTTTTGCCAGCTGGTAACGTGGACTATTCAGCCACTAGTCCCTCAGGACTTCGGTAGGTCCATATGTACAACCTCTCACTTTCTGTATGGATTTACAAAGTCTCAGATTAAGGGCAAAGGAAGAAGTTGTTCTCTCCCAGATCTCTACAGAAGATGCAGATATTGCACTACTTCATTTTTCATCTTCTCCCACAGTGCTGCCCTAATGACATCAAGTTATAGGTCTTGTTAGTTGTTACTGTTATCTCGCCTTTTTTACATTTGTTTTTATACATTGTTTTCCAATTGTATTCCTCCTTTCTAGAGCAGAATTCTTCCACTCTTGGAAATGCAGTCACCAATGCTAACACTATTTGTTAGCTCACAATATTCCCAAAACTAAATATAAACAAAAAAATTCTCCATAAAAGGGATTTCATCTTGGTTTAGACCTTTCTTCTTACAAAGTCATGAACAAAATGAGAAGTGGAAGATTGTATGTATTTTGAACAGATTATGCAGACTGCAGATTTTCTGCTGCAGTTAATACTTACATAATCCATCTCCTTCTCCTTGATGTATCTGCAATCTTTACAGACTGATAAAGAAACAGAACTTCTGTATTGGCATTTTCTAATGAGCAGAAGCATGAGCTGGCAATGTTTGCTCACAGCCCAGAAAGCCAACCACATCCTGGGCTGCATCAAGACAAGTGTGACCAGTAGGTTGAGGGAGGTGATCCTCTCCCGCTATTCTGCTCTCATGAGACCCCATCTAGAGTTCTACATCCAGTTCTGGAGCTCCCAACACAGGAAAGGTATTGAACTGTTGGAATGTGTCCAGAGGAGAGCCACGAGGATGACTGGAAGGCTGGAGCACCTCTTCTACAGGAACAGGCTGAGAAAGTTGGGGCTGTTCAGACTGGAGAAGAGGAGACACCAGGGAGACCTTAGAGCAGCCTTCTAGTACCTGAAGGAGGCTCCATGAAAGCTGGGGAGGGACTGTTTACAAGGGCTCATAGTGGTAGGACCAGGGGTAATGGTTTCAAGCTGGAAGAGGGGAGGTTTACACTAGAAGTCAGGAGGAAGTTCTTCACAACGAGGGTGGTAAGACACTGGAACAGGCTGCCCAGGGCGGGTGTGTTGGGTGCCCTCTCCCTGGAAGTGTTCAAGGCCAGATGGGATGGGGCCTTAAGCAACCTGGTTTAGTGGGGGGTGTCCCTGCTCATGGCAGGGGGGTTGGAACTGGATGATCTTTAAGGTCCCTTCCAACCTGAACCATTCTATGAATCTACGAATCTGTCCGAGAATCCTGTGAACAAGTTTCTCAAATGCTTTCTAAACTTTCAGTTTTCACCAAATGCTAGTATTAATAAGCATTTTGAAAGTTAGAACTCTGCAAATTTTCCAATCCCAGGAGTGTAAACCATGGAGATGTGTATCTCGAAAGCATTTGCTGAATATTTTACATGATTGTTGATGTAACCTTTCACCCACAGTTTTCTCCCACATCTCTGATGCTTCTTTAAATCACAGCATCATCCATTGTGTAAGTTCGTAAGTAATTGACTCATCTGCTCACAAGCAAATAAAATAAATAAAAAAAGATCCAAGTAACCTACAAACCTTACCCCAAGCAGCATTCCAAAGTAGCAAACAAAGCATCTAAGAGCTTTAATGAGCACCCCAAAGGATTCTGCAAGCTATCTGCTGGTTGTACTTTGCCATACACGAAGTATACTTGCATGTATACAGTGATCTGGCATAGTCCTTCAGCTTGATCTGCTATTAATCAATGAAAGGTGAAATGTAGCTTTGGATATACGTCCACTGGGTTTTAACTGCCTATATTGCAATCCAGTCAGGTAAGTAAAAGTCCTTTGGGGGTCCCAAGCATCTGTGATATGCACAGGGAGCTACTGAGTAGAGGCAGGAGGGGTGAAATAAATCTTGGTAATGAGTGTTCAGGTAATTTTTCAGAGATCATAGCACCTACCAGGTAGCCAGAATAGATTATATAGTCCTGTCATATTCAAACATGAGCTGAGAAATCACTGAAGGGTTTATGCAATCAAGTTATTCTATATTGGCCATCTCAGGAGAACAAGTGCAGAGGTCCCTGCAGCAGCTCTCTGGCAGGGCAACCTTGCTTTGCACATGAGTTGAAGAAACTAAATACTTAAAATATATAAACATATTTTATCAGCAGCTACAACATTGCTAATATGTATATAAATAACATTAGACAGTCAGAACCTAAGTTATTTGCTAAGAATAGAACAAAGTGGTGGTGATATTGTGAACCAAACATATCTCCATTTGCTGTAAGAATAGAGAGACAGGAGAACAGGGTTTGGCATCCCTCCGCAATGAATTATTGGGCTATACGGCAATAAACTTAACACTTGGGTTGTAAAAGGAACCATAAACGGAACCACAAGACCCTGATTTATGTACTAGATAGATGCTGGTTTGAGATCTAGATTAATTCCTTAATAAAGATGCTATCCATCACTGAAAAAGACCTGCCTTGGTTGTTTATTTGCCTATCATGAACAAAGAGTGTTAATTATGTTGTTTCAAATATAGTAGGTCTTCCCTAATACTTACAGTCTGCCACACAGTAATATGTCTTATACCGGAATGCATTATATTTTCAATTGAAAATGACTCACCAAATTGAAACCATAATTTTCTGTCACTGTAGCCCAGACACTGTACTGCAGCTTGCATTGCTACAGGGTAGCAACAGGAAAAATCAAATCTGCACCTATTTTCACTGCAAAAAATAAAGTTGTTTATTATTTTCATTTTCAGCAAAAGGATTGTCACTAAGGATGAAATAAAACTACGGATAAGCTTCAGGAATGTCAAAATGTCACTACACGTTCTGAAAAGATTTCTGTGTACAATTGTAGGAATGTTACAAGTTGAGGCATTCTGGCCAGTTTTCTATCACTTTGGATAGAAGTGTCATCAGGACACTTCTTATACCATCTCAGCTCGTATTTATTTTGATGATATGACCTCTCCTATGACAAATCCAAACCCCAGTAAAACTAAACTAAGAACAGAGAATTCATCCGCAAAACTAGAAGGCGAGCAGATACTTGGTTGGCCATACTTGTCACTCTCTTGCAACTTTTGAATTTTCCCACATTGTGGGTAAAATCAAAACTTCCCCAAACTAAGAAAATTATAACAAAGCATCCCTGATTTACCAACTTAAAACTAGGATGTAACTTTAAAACAATTACAAGAGTTTCAATATTACTTACTGGCACAATGCTCTTAGAACCATTATTGTTATGAAAGTGAAGTGTGTGAAAATGTGGGTTAAAAATCAATGCGGATCAATTTTACATAAGGTTTTAATATAAAACTTGCACATGCAGGGGGCTGGACGTAGGTGATCTTTTGAGGTCCCTTCTAACCTGTAATGTTCTGTGATTTAAAGTGATTTAAAGTGAAAGAAAACAGCTGAACAAGCTGCTACAATGTCATTCAGAAGCGGAAGAATGTTTTGATCATAAAATTAGGTGTTTCTGATTTGAAATGTAGATTAAATGTATTACAAAGGGACAACCTATTTTTAAAACTTAATACTTAGTTTTAAATCTGTTTTGTTCCAACCATTAAGCACAAGTTCAATTTGTTGAGTTAAACTGCAGTCAGGAGCCTTATTATATAACATTATCTCAAGTGCACATTGAGCCTTGCCCAAATATCACTGAAACCAGTGAGTATCTTCCATTGATTTCAGTAAGTTTCACATTAGATCCATACTCATTTCCTTCCAACCAATAAAGCCTTGGCATTTTCTCAATATCCTTTTGCCGGCTTTCTGGTTTGCTTCCCTTGTGATCACTAGCATCGCTTAAAAAAAAAAAAAAGGATAATGGATTTTACTTTTGTTTTAATTGAAAACAAAGGAAGGCAGGTGATACCCTTGCAACACTTCTGTATCCTTTAATCCAACTTCTGACAATTACCTGCATGGCCACATTACGCTTGTGTTGGAGTTAAAGTTATCCAGTCATTAGGATTTCTTTAGCTGAAGTTTCTGGATTAAAAAACTTTTGAAGATAAAAATGAGTGATCCAGCATTTCTTAAGTTGAAAAAAGAAAATGTTTGGAATCTTTTCTTCCCTGCCAATCAAATTGCAAGCACTCGGTATTATTAAAAAGTACCCACTGGAACCTGAAATTTCCTGAGTGTCAGCAGCTCAGCTTTAGCTTAAAAACTGTTTTGGGTGAATGTCCAGATAAGCTGTGGGTATTTCCTAAATCTGTTTTGTAATCATAAGAATTAGATTTCTTTATCACTGTATTGCTAGTTGCATCTAGAAAGATTCATTTGTATTTCTTCCTAGGTTGTAAAGACTAGGTCCTAATTTACATTTCCATTCTTTTGGCTTCAAATCTGTAGTAGAAATTTGTCCATGTTTTTAGATTCGTGAAGAAAGCAATACTTACACATTTTAGTAAATTCTATTTTATAGAGAATGAGTTATACTTTTCAATTCAAGCTTAAAAGCCATAAAAGCCTCTTTTCCTGAATAAATTGGAATGTCCGTTATTATTTGTCTTCCTCAAGAACCTACATCCCCTTTACAGTTTCCTTTTTACTGTGAAAGAAATACCAGTCATTGGCCATGTAGTCCTGATTAAAACATGAACTAATTTGACCTGTTAATTTTGTTTTCATTTACTTTAGAGATAACAGAAGAATGATGTAAATGTTTTGCAGCTGGGACACCTGTATGTTGTCAAATCTTCTTTAATACATGGTGGTAAAATGTGCTTATCTGATGTGCAACCCATACCCACATTATCCAAAATGTTTTTTCTCCTGATTTACATGATTAACTTATTTAATGAGGCAGAAAGGAGGTCTCATCCATTGTAGTTAGGCACAAGCAATGCAGTGTTGAATAAACAGTAATAGAACATTAATCTCTCTGACTTTTCATTATTATCCACTAACAGGAATACATTTGTACCTGCTTTCATGGTTAAATGCACTTGTTTGCTGATTTTAAGAAGGAAAGAAAAAACAACCCCAAAATTATGACTCGGCATATTAAGAAATGCATTTCAGATACTGAACAAAGTGCATTAGCACCTAAGAGGTGAACAGAGTGCACAGCCATCTGTTAGAGGTCCCCTGGTTATCTGACACCATTAGAGAAGTTTATGAAAGGAAAGCATATGAAATAACTTGCTTACAGGTTGAGGAGCAAGTGCATCAGGGTTCGTTCTTGCTGTGAGTGTGAGTAAAATAACCAGAGAAAAATAAAATTTAGAAAAAGAACATAAACCAAACGCTGATAAAACTCGTGATGATAAATAAAAGATCCTCATCTTCCTTATGGGAGACATGTAAATCCACAGCCCTTTTATGTGCACAAATCATGGACTGTTTTGGGTTGTAAGGGACCTTCAGAGGTCATCTAGTCCAACCCACCCCACAATGAGCAGGGACATCTTTAACTAGATAATGCTTAGGGTCTTTTTGTCTCCTCCAGCTGTTGGCGCATGTTGGGTTCCTCCCACATAGACTCAGTTTCTGCAGAAGCATAACTACCTATTGCATGTGGCCACCTTCTAGGATTTTCTCCCCAAAAAGGTAAGGAAAAAAATAGCAACTGATACACAAAAACTGTTAAAGGAAAAGACCCCTCTAAGCATGATCATAGCTTTACTACTATGAGTGCACCTCCCGGGACCCCTACATGGGGCTGTGTGCTACTAGCTTACAGCACATCCCTTCTAGAAGACGTGAGAGTGCATGTGTAAATCTGAAACCAGGTAAGCCATGAACAGCCGTAAGAACAGTGTTCATACATGGTTTTGAGAGCACAAATTTGCCATTTTATAAAACTGCCTTTGTAAATACTGTTATCACAATGCTTCTGCATCACTGTCAAAAGGAAAAGAAACAGTAGAATCAAAGACATCAGAAATGCAGGGAATATTTGAAATTAAAACTATGGCTTCTGTTGTTTGGGGTTTGGTTTGTTGGGTTTTTGTAGTTTGTTGGATAAATTGTTTTTTTACTTCTTGCCATGGCAGAATCCTAGGTCAGAAATTAACACAGAAAGAAGTATAGTTGTAACTGTTTATGGCTTCCCTTTTTTTCAGAAGATACGAGTATCATAATCAATACATTTGCCTTAACCATTATTCAAATACCTTTGCATCCTAGGAATTAAATATTAGGCAGATTTCCCCTTCTGTGCTTGAAAGAGGGCAGACAGGCAGTACTCAAAGGTGCCAGCAACTCTCTATCAGAGTCTTTCTACAAACGGGATTTTGTTGATGCTATATATACTTTTATACTTTTTGCTAATGAACCCACAGACAAACTTTGAAGTCAGGAGTGTAAAAGTAAGAACATGGCCCAAGACACTTTTCTTTCCATTTTCATCCTTGTGCAGAGTTGAAATACAATCTGGCTAGGAATCTAACTTTGTACTGAACTTTGTACTGCCAGGGATGCTATTTGTTCAGTGCCAATGACCAAGAGCAACCAAGAGGACCGCAACCTTCCTAATCCATGGATTGATGTGAAGGAAGTAGCACATTTTTGAAAGATGGAGGAGCTGTTTAAGAAAAAAAAAAAGTAGCAATCAATACAAAATATTAATTTCTTACTGTAGAAAAATCAATAAAAGAGAAACCGAAGATGTTGAGGGGGTGAAATAAAAGGACAATGCAGAGAAAGAGAGTGAGAGGCTGGGATTTGCTTTTATTTTCTAAACATATAGCAATAATATAAGTCTGTGATGAGACAGGATGGTAACAATTTTAGTAGGACCCAAGACAAGGAAAAAGAATTCAGGATTTTTTTTCCCCATCTATATTCAGAAAGAAGCTTTACCTACCTCTTCCTTCACTAGTAATCAAAGTCCATGACAGACAATATCTGTACTTGGGATGTCTTGTAAGCTGTTTGTACCCAAGATACATAGCTTAACAAATCTTGGGGTTTCACAAGTCCAAAGGACTTGAAAATTATGTAGTTGTAACAGATGTTACAAAATATTCTTACTAGGAAATAAACCAAAGACAGGCTCACTAACTGATAAAACTCAGACATTATCTGCCAGAAGCAGATTTGGGGGAATTGAACAGTAATTCCATAACAAAAATATAACAAAAAGCTGTACATGGTGCTAATCAAGAAGGACACATAAAGCCAATACTGATAAAATTCATAGAACATGCAAAGAATGACCACATGTAAACATCAAGGACACTGCAGTCATAGGACAAAATACATACTGCTTGGCAAGAGATCAGTATTCAAGCAAGTTGTATCTTAACCTGAATAGCCAAATGCAAAACTCTGCCACAAACACTGAAAATCCTCACAAAACAAGACACTATGTCCCTGAAAGGATGAGAGCTTGCAGTACATTAATGAAATGAGCTAGCAACATGGCAATGCAGTTAAAAATGATGTTTACTAAATGAATAGGGAAGTATTTTTCACTCTGGTGAAAGCTCAATCTATTATTTACTAATTTTCATTAGGAGCTGCAGCATATACCCTGAACAAGAAAGAATCCCTTACAGTTGAAGACAGAGCTTTTTAAGCTAGTCAGAAAGATGATGCAGGAATAGGTCTGACTGAAGAGTGTATGTACTGCTCAAGAAGAAAAACTGCTGTTAATAATAGGCTACTTAATCCAGTTGTACAGCCAAAGTAATAAGCAGTTCTTGGAAACTGATCCAGGCAAACTGAAACAATGCAGATATTTAGTGCATACATCTTAAAAGTGACAGATTAGCCACTTGATCAACAGATGATGACTCATTCTCCACCAGTAATATTGGATTGTCTGTTATCCTGGGAGATTTTTTCCTCTTTGACCACAAAATCTATTCTACAACTAGAAAATGACTCAATACATCTTTATTTTCCAGTGGAAATAATTCGTTCAAAAGTTTGTAACCAGTATTACTCAAGTCAGGATTGTGCTATATATATGAATTTCCTCAAAGTGGAGCACAAAACTGTTTATAAAAGCCCCCAATAGCAAACAAGAAAATAAAATATTAAAAGGTATAAAACTATGTGCCACAAACCCTTAACTCAGTAGATAACAATCAACTAGCATATGCCAGCTTACACTGCTGCTTCTTTTATTCAGGAAATGCAATATATGCCTCTGTCCTGAACACATCTAAATTCATTCTCTGTGGATGACCTGAGGAAATATGTATTCATGAAATGAACAAACCAAAGAACCACAGTAGCTGCACAATAACTCTAACTACATTACATAACAATAAATCTAAATTAGCCTTAACTTCATGGTATTCTAACAGAATTCTGTATTAATTTCTGATTCAGAAGAGCTTTACCTGTTACTTTCTATATCTCATATTCTTGCTCAACCATTCAAAACGAAACTGTTTTCCAGGTCCAATATTCCATCATATTAATCCAGTGTTAGAGACAGACAAGATTTCACAAACTGGAGGTTTGTGATATTTTTCCAGTATTCATAGCAGACACTGCAGTTAGAAAAAAATGAACAGAATAATTTTCCATAAAAGTCTAATCAATGCAGTCTAATCAAATGAAAACTACACTGGAGTGGAAATGTAGAAAATGAGTGTTTGATCTTGTCAACTGAGGAAGGCAGAAATGTTCCATTTCAGCTTTCATTTTCAATAATTTAAATTCCATTCCATTTACATTTCTATTTACATATAAACAGAATAACCACAAACAAAAAAAATAACGTAAAATGAAAGCTATTTTACCCCCAAAACTGTCTCTGAATCTTTTTACCTCCAAAAAAATTTCAGGACAACATTTTTGTCTTCACAGGACTTGTATCACCCACTACTTGAAAGAAGACACCAGTCCCCGCCTCACTACTGTCTCTTTTCAGGTACTTGCAGAGGATGATAAAGAGTTCCCAGAGCCCACTTTTCTCAGGGCTAAAAAACCTCAGTTCCCCCAACTGCTTCTCATAGCATTTGTGCTCTACACCCTTCAACAGCTTCGTTGCCCTTCTCTGGACATGCTCCAGGACTTCAAAGTCCTTCTTGTACTCACAGACTCAATACTGAATACACTACTCTCAAGGTGTAGTCTCACAAGTACTGAATATAGGGTGACAATCGCTTCGCTTTCGTATTGGTTAGGCTATTTCTGATGCAAGCCAGGATGCCATTAGCCTTCTTGGCCACCTAGGCACACTGCTCACATTCAGTCAGCTATTGACCAACATCCCCAGGTACAAAGAGTTATCCTAGTTCATTCATATCTCACATTCCATCGATACTTCTGTGACCAGCTGATTCCATAACAGTGATCTTACAGATCTGCATTAATAAAGAGCTCTCGATGTGACTTGAGATAAACAATTGTAACCTCAGAGTTTGGGGAAAAAAAAAAACCCATTCTGGATCTTCTGTTTCCCTTGGCCAAAAGTCCACCCAATCTATAACCTTATATGACAGGGTAATTTGCAGGGGTCTAAACATAATTCCTCGTCACTCTCAACATTCCCTCCCCACTGGCAGTGGCCAATAATCGACTACAACCAGATGTTCTAACACACAATGCACATCCACAATGCTATGTTAGACATTTTTCTTGCTAAAATAATTTCTTAGAAAACTACAGAAGTAAAGGCAGTAAAGCAATACTAAAATGACTCTTCAAAGGCAGAGGCACAGTTATTCTGTCAAGTGGAGTTTCAGTGTAGTGATGCTGATCTCTGCCTCTGTTATATTTATGAAAAGAAGATAACTAACTGTAAGGTTATGCATTCAACAAATAATGTAAATGTTCTTTGTCCCTGGGACACAATCTCACAGGGAAGTTTTGCTAATAGTATGCCATCACTCTGACAGCTACAGAGGCAAATCAGCCTCCAGAAACTATTGTAATTCAAGTGCACATCAACTCTTTAGTGTTTTAGTACACAAAATTCAGTCAAAATAAAGCCCTGACCATGTTGTCGTCTTTGCTCCAGTCTTCCACTTTGCACTGATAGAGAAGGATAGGAAGAGTTTTTCAAGCCATTCATGTCAGTTGAAAAAAAGTAGTCAAGGGAAAGAACCAATAAGCAAGTGAAGCGTAACGCAGTGAGGTGCAATCAATAGAACTAGAATAAAGAGTGAATATTATTCAAAATAGGATCAAAGCTGAGATCAATTCACAAGTCTCATTTCTGTAGACTGCAGCTGCTATGGATTCTGGTTAATACAAACTGTGTGTATTGAAAGTTGAGCCCCAAGCAACCTGAGAAACTGCTGAATCAGCCTGTAGCTCTACCAAAATTACAAAGAATCATAGAATCATTCAGGTTAGAAAACACCTTGGAGATCATCAAGTCCAACCATTAGCCCTACTCTACCAAGGTCACTACTAAGCTATATCACTAAACAAAACAGGAAAGATTTGACCTTATAGCTCATGCTAGTGGTTAATGTCTCACAAAACTGAAATATTAGTGAGAATATTTAGAATTAGAATCAGATATATGGCTAAACAAGACAAAATTAACACATAGATCTACACCATCACACAGAGGAATGAGGCCAACCTCAGCCTCTCGTGGTTCTACTCACACCTATTTCCATGTGGCTGGTCAAAGAATCTGAAATACCTAGCACAGAATCCCCACTGAAATTACACGGACTGCTTACATAGTTTTGCCTTTTATCTTTAATTACAATCTTTCCTTTCCCAGTATGGGTCAAGGACTACCTACTAGAAACTATTTACTTTCGCTACAGCCCACAGCATCCCCAGATTTGCCTCAAAAGCCTTTCACTTGGCATTTCGGAATAAATTCCTCAAGTTGTGAAGCAAAAATAAATCCATACAAGGCGACCCAAAACCAACCAAACGACTGTAACAACACCAAAACTTGTTGATGCTAACTGGAGGGGTGATATTCCACTTCTTTGCAATTACTGTAGCGTTCAAGCAAGGAACAAGACACACAGAGGAAAATATCAAAATACATTCCAACACCGCATTAGACACAGAGTACCCAGACATGATACAGTTATTATGTGCAACCCTTTCAATTACAAAGACTGCTAAAGCATGTAATTTGACAGCCACTTCATACAGTATCTCTTCAGCTGATCTCACAATAAGGATTGGGGCTTGTGCATTCAATGTCAACCTGCCAAGCTTCTGCAAATGTCACCATTGCCTTAATAATCTGTTTTCTCTTTTCAGTTGCATTGTGTCCACCTGCTAAATCTGAGTTTCTTTCAACGGCAAGCATCTCAACCCAAACATGCTGTTTGAAAAATACTTGAAATACACACTATTTGCAATGTGTTTCAAGCCTGTATTTATGTTCTTATAACACCAGATCATCGTTTTGCATCCCATCACGTTGATGAGGTTTAACAAGGCCAAGTGCATAGTCCTAGGTTTTGGCCACAGACCCAAAAGAGCTACAAACTAGAGGATGAGTGACTGGATAGCAGCCTAGCAGGGAGTACTGGCTGATAACTGGTTGAATATGAGCCAGAAGTGTGCCCAGGTAGCACAAACAGCCAACAGCATCCCAGCTTGTATCAGGAACAGCATGGCCAGCAGGACTAGGGATCTAATTCTCTCTCTCTTGGGCACTGGGGAGGCCTCATCTCAAGTACTGTGTGCAGTTCTGGACCCCTTGCTTCAAGAAAGAGATTGAGGTGCTAGAGTGGGTCCAGAGGAAAGCAGTGACCCTGGTGAAGGGTCTAGAGGGAAAGTCTGATTAGGAGACATTGAGGGATGTGAGGTTGTTTAGCCTGGAGAAGAGGAGACTCAGGGGGGACCTTATCACTCTCTGTAACTACCTGAAGGGGAGTTGTCTTTTCCCAGGCAACTAGTGATAGGATGAGAAGTCACGGCCTGAAGCTGCACCAGGGGAACTTTAGGTTGGACGTTAGGAAGCACTGCCTCATGGAAAGCATGGTTAGACTTTGGAATGGACTGCCTGAAGGGGTGGTAGAGTTCCCCATCCTTGGAGACACTTAAGAAAAGACTGGATGTGGTACTTTGTGGTGGTCTAGCTGATGCAGCAATGTTAGGTCATAGGGTGGACTTGATGATCTTAGAGGTCTTTTCAAACCTCAGTAATTCTATGATTCTGTATATTGCTTAAAAATTAATGAATATGATGACAACATAAGTATTAACATGAGAGCTATTTACACTTTTGAATTTTAAGTCTATTCAACAGCTTAGTTAGCATTAGTTTCTGTAAATTAGTTTTGAGATCTGGTAATAGGATTCAAGGTCTATGGCAGAAGGGCTGTCATAATGTGACACCTAATTAAAACACATTCTTATACTATCAGAACCTGTGTCAGAGATCCTCACAAATACATGTAATTAAACGCTTCCAAAAGGAAAACTGGAAACACTTAGTAGCTTTAATTTGATGCTATGAAAAAATACCGCTTTTTCCTGCCATCATTTCCCATTTGTTGTTTTGAAATGTGCATAGCAGAGTGAAACATCTATATATTGTCCACAGAAATCACATTCCCACCAAAAACAGATCAGACAATGCAACATTTTCTTTTATGAAATACTTTTTTTCAAAAGACTTCACAGGATTTTCAGGAGAAAATTTCCATTTATTCAGTGTCTCAACAACAGCCATTTTTCTCCATTTCTTTAATAAGAAAAATCAGCTGTATATGTTAGAGCTAAGATGACATTTAGCAAGTCATACCATATTTATTGGCATAGGCAAGCCAAATTATTGTAGAAGTAACACACCTACTTACCTCTCGGCCATGGGGAAATGCTACTACTGCCCACCTATTGACCTCTGATTAAACTGCTGAAACTAAAGGGAGGACAGTGTATTTTTATTTCATTTTTATTTTGCTGATTTTACACAATAGTAAGAAAGCACTTTCCGGATGAACCTTTCTGTGGACAAAATATTGAGACATAAATTATGATACACATTTGTATAATTATGTCTAAAGTGCTTTCTGCTTGATTAACTGATGGGAACTCAAATATCAATTTGGCAAAATAAATAGTCGGAACCTAGAACAGAAAACAATAATGCAGTAAATTCATCATCTGTTCAAATTTTACATGATAAGAGGATGAAGCATAGACAGGAGGAGAAGTATATCTGCTCTTTTTCATTGATACCTTGAAAGCCGTGTTACGTGTCCAGAGACCTCCAAACAGATAACTGAGGAACTTAGTATTATTCAAATTACTAGCAAGTTGCTGCAGGCTATACAATCAGGCTTCATTCACTGGAAACTGACCATACAGCATCATCTCACAATCTACTGGCCACAACTAGAATTTGATGCAACAAAGCATTTTTCTGGGCTCATTCTTCCATGTGACTCTAAAATTGATGTTTTTTTAGTGAGTCCTCACTGTTCAAACTTCCCTTGGCCTGGCTTTCACCGTGTTGTGAATTCATTTTCTCGTCTAGCTCAACAACTCTTTAATGTTTATTGCTGTCTGCCTCCTTACTTAGAGTCTGTTCTAATATTCTTCAGTACTTCACGTCTCCTCCTTCACTTGGTAACTTTATTCACACAACAGGTTTTATTTACAATAATAGTTAAAGTGGCACACTCCAGGTCCAACTCTCTACTCAGGCACCTTTTTTGCTCTCTGATCTCAGATACCCTCAAGTCTCATCATCACCCATATCCAGCTTGTCATTAGCATGTTAAAACTTCAACATTTTTCAGCATCATCTAAAAGCTCCAATGCTCACTCTCTCTCCTTCACCACAACTGTAAATTGTTTTATTCTCTCCTGTTCATGTTTGTAGTCTCAGGTTTCTTTCTGAAGTTTTCTCATTTGGTCAATTGTTTCTCTAGGATGTCACCTTTTCAAAAAAGCTTCACAAAACAACTGCTATACTTAGTAGAATTTTATTTGCAATTGCTCTTGTAATTCCTTTTAAATTCAGAATGTAGTCAGAGGTGGACCACTGCTTCAAACTCATCATGGTTTCCTACAATGTTCTCTCCCAGCTTCCTTTTGGAACACATGAAGCAATCTAATTTGTATCCCTGCTAAACCACATTATCTTAGCTAATTTGAACCTGATTGTTTCGCTGCTTGACCAATTTATAAATCCCTTTAAAAAAAACAATTGGAAGAATATAAGCTAACATTATGTGGTACCTTCTAACTAACATTGGAATATTTATTTCATTTACTTTGATTCTATATCTATTTTTTTTTAATTTATTTTCTCTAAAGAAACAGAAATTGCTTCTCCTTCAATGCAGGTAAAAGTGTAACATGAAGATACAGAAAGGTGATCCAACCTTTCTACTACTTTCTAGTACTTACGTTCCCTACCTTACAGCTACATACAGACCACACATTGATATGTTATGGATATTCATGTCTTACTGAATAGCATCATTAAGTCATCATTTAAACCACAGAATACATAAATAGACTATTTTTATAAAATCTGACCCTAGCCAACTTTACTATATATGCATTAAAGCTATTATAGCTTGTGCAGTCAAGAAGAGAACACCTCTTACCAGCCTGTTTTTACTTCTGCTTCCCATGATCACCATTAAAGATTTAATGGAGCTTGCTTTCCACAGAAGCAAGGCAGGGAGTGAGCGGTTAATGAGACTGAGCATTGCACAATTTACTTGGAAATGGTGATTTCTGTATCTTTGGGAGTAAGTGTGTAAAAAGAGCTGTTGCTTCACTTCTACATAACATTAGCCCTATGAAACAGCAACTAGATATACAGTAGCTAGAACTAAGCACCACCCTGCTGGTTTTGTGCATTCTTCCACACAAAACTGTGTTCCCAGTTGTCAGGCTCCCAGAAAGAATAAGAACACAGAAAGAGAAGTATACCTTTCTTTATCAACAAAAATAGATGGCCTGTAGTACTGAGAGATGGGAGTCACAGCAACTGAAGCACACAGAAACTTGCCTCCCCATCATTTGTGGGCACATGTCTTGTGTAGAGAAGATTACAATGTATAAGCAAGCCCTGTTGAGGACTCACCTCGAGTACTGGGGGCAGTTCTGGGTCCCTTGCTTCAAGAAGAGGTACTGGAGTGGGTTCAGAGAAGAGCAACATGGCTTGGGAAACGACTAGAGGGAAAGTCTGATGAGGAGATGGTGAGGGAAGCTGGGGTTGTTCAGCCTGGAGGAGACTCAGGGCACTCTCTGTAACTACCTGCAGGGAAGCTGTAGACAGGTGGGGGTCATGCTCTTCTCCCAGGCAACTAGTGATAGGATGAGAAAGCATGGTCTAAAGCTGTGCAAAGGGAGACTCAGGTTGGATGTTAGAAAGCATTTCTCATGGAAAGCATGGTTAGACTTTGGAATGGACTGCCTAGGGGGATGGGTAGAGTTCCCATCCTTGGGGACACTTAAGAAAAGACTGGATGTGGTACTTTGTGATGGTCTAGCTGATGCAGCAATGTTAGGTCATAGGGTGGACTTGATAATTTTAGAGGTCTTTTCAAATCTCAATAATTCTATGATTCTATGAATTTCCATGAAAAATTTTAAATACTAGAAGTCAGCTTTTAACACTTGCATTCTACCTAAAGAATATAGTCTTTAAAATAATTAAATGGCAGTATTTGTTGTCAGTCATACAGTCACTCTCTGGATAGCAGAATATCCTAGAGAAAATAGCTGCCAAAATGCCTGTTAAGGTGTGATATTAATGTAATTTTCTGGCATTGGGGTTGAAACAGAAAGGGAAAATATCAAAAATCTACAAATACTATTTGGAAAGAATGCCAAAAACATGTATTGAAGTAAACCCAAAAAACATAATTCACCACTAAACCACATAGCTATATAACTTCAGTCTTCACAAAAATCCTCCTTGTCTGGTCTAAAAAAGCTCTTTCAAAAAGTAACGATCAATAATGTAATACAAAATTCTTGCATTTAAATGTCTTTTAAATAGGATCAGTACTCTTCCAGTAATTACTGCCTAACCAAAGTCCATCATCTGAATATTTTCACAAATCAACACTTAAATGAAAGATGAAGCACGGTTTTAAGCATTTTTGCTGCGGAAAAGACAAGAAGCATTCTTAGAAGTTAGCTGTATTACTTGGGTAGCAATCACAACAAATCAATGAATTTCCCTAGTGCCCAGCCTTAGGTCAGTATCCCTGACACTGAGCAGCATGCAGTCCTACAGCAGACATCCTGTGTACTCTGCCTGCTCTCCATGCATTGCTGAAGCATGATTTTGCCAGTTATGTTAGAATAAAATTAAGACATTTTATTTTCCTAAAATCAAAACCTATTTCTTAATTTCTCCATCATAGTAGGTTACACTGCAATGCAATGCAACAACACTAATCTACCAATGATTACTAAGTGTGAGGATATTATTTCAATGGAGGGTAAGAAGATAAATAATAAACGTCAGTACAACCCACCTATGCTGTTATTTTCTAAATATTCTTTGTACTTCTGGAAGTTGTAGTGTCTCTTGAATACCAAACAAATTACTAATGTACTCACAAACTGGCTGATATTAAAAAGTGAATATTAGCTGCATAGCTGTGCCCTTACTTGTATTTAAGATGAATAAGTAATTCAGCCCTCTTAAAAAAAAAAAAACTAAACAGAAAAAAATATCAAAACCAAAATAAAACCTCAAGTGGTTGCCAAACTTAGCAGGGTACTGCAAGGTACAAGATGTTCACATTTATATTCATCTGTGCAAATGGGAGGTACAATACTGGGACACAGTGGTTGTTTTTTACAGATAATTACATTTTGGAATTCCAATGAAGCAAACGGACTTTTATACAGCTAAAGATACTACATCTTACTGGTGTGCGCAGACAGCACAGTCTAGGGGTTAGAAGAGCTGTCTGCACTATAAAAAAACAGTCTTTGAGCATTTCTCGGTGCTATTTCCAGTGTGTGAAATGATCATCTTCAAGGCATCCATAATGTTGACCTTGAGCCTGTCTGCAAAGAACTGGTTTTCTTTCAAGACTCCCTATGCTGGTTCCTACCAAAGGAAAAAACAAACATCCATGAGAATGTATGTATTGCAGCACTGCAGGTTTGGGTAATCTTTCCAAAAGACAGTCTCTGGCTGTTTTAGGAATCCTGACCACAGAATCATCAAGGTTGGAAAGGACCTTAAAACCATCAAGTCCAACTTTCAGCCCTACACCACCATAACCACGAAACCATTTTCTGGAATGCCACACCAATCTGTTTAAACACCTCCAGGGATGGTGACTCTACCACCTCCCCGAGCAACCCATTGCATTGTTTCACCAATCTTCTGATGACGTTTTCTTCTAATATCTAATCTAAACTTCCCTGGCACATTTTGAACACATTTTCTCTTGTCCTATTGCTGGTGAATGGCTGAAGGTTGGACTTGACGATCTTAAGATCCTTTCCAACTTTGATGATTCTATTCATTAGGGAGAAGAGGCCAACATCCATCTTACTACAACTTCCTTTCAGATAATTGCAGAGAGTGATAAAGTCTCCCCCTCAGCCTCCTCTTCTCCAGCTTCCTCCGCCTCTCTTCATAAGACTTATGAAGGCCCTTAGTCACTCTGGTTGCCCTTTTCTGTACCCTCTCCAGCACCTCGATGTCCTTCCTGTACTGTGATGCCCAAAACTACACACAGCACTCGCACAACCACACCAGTGCTGAGTACAGGGGCACAATCACTTCCCTCATCCTACTGGCCACACAATTTCTAATACAAGCCAAGATACCATTGGCCTTTCTGGCCACCTGCGCACACTGCTGGCTCATTTTCAGCCACCTGTCAGTTAGCACTTACATGTCCCTTTCTGCCTGGCAGTTCTCCAGCCACTCTTCCCCAGGTCTGTAATGCTGCTGGGGATTGCTGTGGCCAAGGCGTAGGAACCAGCTTTTGGCCCTACTGAAACTCATGTTGTTGACCTTGGCCTACGGATCCAACCTGTACAAATCTTTCTGAAGAGCCTCCCTAGCTTCAAGCTGATCAACACTTCCCTCTAGTTTCATGTCACCTACAAACTTATTAACGCTGCACTCGATCCCCTCATCCAGGTCATTGATAAACATGTTAAACAGGAGTGATCCCATCACTGATCTTTCTACTGATTCTTATGAGAATCCCATCCCACAAAACTTACCCTGTCATATGTTTGTCTACCAGACATGCCTGTCTCTTAAATGTCTGTATCTCACCTGCAGACACAGCCTAGAAATCCTGCACGGTGCCTATCACAAACAAGATGCAGACGTCAAATGGCCTTTGCTCACTGCCTCTTCCCTTGCTCACAGGCAAGGGGAAGGTGGGGAAGGCTACAAACAAACAAACGGTGGTTTTGTCCTTCACATAGATGTAGTTAAGCTGTGGAAATCCTTGCCACAGGATACTTAGCTGCTGATGCCTTATAATGCTTCAAAAAGAAGGTGCCCAGGTCAGGGACATCTGAGGTTTCTAAAGATATACAAGCAACCATTGCCTCAGGAAGTCACCAGTGTTGGAGGCTGGAGATCTGGGAAAGGGTAAGAAGTAATGTATGCTATATAATTTGTAGAACAGTTGGTCTGGGCTACTTGGGAAAATACAAATGATAGAAAAAGCATAGGAGTAAACAAAATACTTATCCTTTCCAGCAATGTCTGTCCTCATTTTTCATCTGGTACAGATGCTTCTTTTTAATTGTTTTGTAGTTTAAAAGTATTTCACACCTCTGCCTCCAAATACTCTTCCTAATTCTAAAGCAGCCACACACATGCAACCAAATTAATGTTAGAGAGGTGTTAGTTTTATGTAAAGTATATATGTGGATTAAAGCTATTCCTAGAAACAACAGGTATATTTACTCTTAAGTTAATTTTATCTACTGGATATTAGAAGAGGAGTGGGAGAAAGTGAAACACAATTAGAGTGGATATTCAGGTACCAGACTGACCTGTTCATTGACTTCAGGGATTAAACACTTGCTTATGATCTTAAAGTACAAATGTAGACTTTCTTTATTCTGTATGAGCTTGAGTGAAAATATTGGCACAAGAGAGCAGGAGGGTGGAAAGTAGAGAGTTACTGAAAAATCTGTGCATGTGCTTGCTTGTTGCTTATATCAGACAAGTAAAGGACACAAAAATCCTGCTTGAGAAGCAGATAAAGTAATAAAAAAAAGCACTATCATTAATTAAAAATAAATCCTGTGGATGGGAGATAAAGGTACGTAAGCAAAATCAGGCCGACAGCACATTGCCAGATGTCCTGTCCTGCATCCAGCCCCGCAGTATGAGACCAAACTGAAGATACGACAGAAAGCACAGGGCACAGACAGTAATCTGTACTAAGAATTATCCCGCATGAAAATATAAAGCTAGGAAGATTTTTTTCCAGTATTACTTTTCCCCACGCAAAAATGCAGGCTTTCAATGGATACATCTGCTTCCCAAATTCACAGATTAATCAGGACCAAATTTTACTCAGAAAGAACATTAATTTGGTATTTTCAAATCGTTTATTTCAAAATGCCCTTTTGGCCCCAAAACAAGGTAGGGAGAGGAAGACACAGAAGATGGAGACAACACTCAGTTTCCTGAAAACTGCTTTAATGTATTTTGGATAAAATAAAGTGTTCTTTTTTGGTAGCTCTATATCTTTGCAGTCTTTCACTTTTGTGACACCCCAGTAAGGGAAGTTCTCTTTGCTGTCTGCAATTTCTCATTCTCATGCTTTGTGTCAAGACTCTTAGTCTAATATTAATGGTGAAGAAAAAAGTAAATTTGTAAAATATAAGGACACGAAAACCCCTACAGAACAGGCATGTTATTTGACACAGTGATTGAAAAATAATAATGAAAAAGAATTTATATTTAACCTTCTCCAAGTCTGAAAGCACAAGGTCTTCTGATTTTTTGTTTAAAAATAGAAATCAAGTAATTCCCAAATGTGCACTGAAGAATATACTAAACTTTTGCTTTGTTTCTTCACTGGAAAAACATTACTGACTTTGTTCATTACAGAAGTCCAATTTTTGAGTTGCATCTTGAGGGCACTTTACACAATTCGCCTGTATGTGCAGTACAGTAATTACTTTTTTTAAGTACACTGGAAAAGGGAAATTAAGTCAGCAGGTTTATGATCTCAGAGCTTTCTGATTTAATTAAAAGTCATTAACAGCAACCCTCACTATTCAGTTGCTGAACACACCCAAACAGAGATCTTAAACCAAACTACGAGCTGCAGGCTCTACAGCTTGCTTGGGTTGAATGCACGGCAAAAGCTATGGAGTGGACAGAAAATATGACAATAAAATGAATAGCGATATAAAAATCAAATGTTGAGCCTAATGTGATTAAAGGTTAAACTTAGTGGAAGTAAAGTGCCCTAATTTATATTATATTCCCTTCATGACTTTGTTGTGCATTAAGGCTGTTCTTGATTTACGGCATTAGAAACTTTCTAAGTCACGCGTTTTAATGCACACGTTCAGTCACAGCTGAGTCGCTCACTAATGTGCTGTGTTCCCTGATGAGCCGGCCAATTTAATATCCAGACTGATGCCAGAATCTCAACACAATGAAAGCCCCTTCATTGACATTCTGGTGTAATATCTAATAGCAATTAGGTTCCTTTTCCTTGGTGTTGTATCCTGCTATTGTCATTCTAACAACAGATGCTTTTCTTATAAACCACTGAATTTACTCAAATTTAAATGTCAGGCAGACCAAGTGAATCCACAGCCCATGAACCTGTGCTGGGGAAAATGAGTCTGCATCTGTCTTACTATAATGTATTGTATTTCCATTTCATTTACTTTCAATTCTTAGCACAGTTTCAAGACTTTTTTTCAATTTCTAAGCAAGCAGCTTCTTAGAAAAAGTTAGGTCATTTTCTTCTTCATGTTATGTCAGAAAATAAACTGTTGCTATATTTTTATGGCATCACACGTGATCCCAGCACTATAATGCTCTCACTAATCTATTGTTTAACCAGACAGCAGAACAGCACAAGAAACTACTAAGCAAAGGTTACCAAAGCAGAAATTCCATAGACAGGTTTGGTGATGAACATCAGAGTGTAATTCCAGGTGTGATGTACACAAACAAGTGTACATTTTATACACTGCATAATTAAGTGAATGGGATTTTGCAGGAGAAAGCAAGAACACAGCCAGACTCCGATAATCTACAATTATGGGTTGTGTGGCTGGAGTTTTACAGATATTTAGTGATGCAGGTGATGTTTCAAGGAGTTTCTAAAGTGCTTTAGTATTTAGGGAGTTAGGTCCTTGGATGCTTTCTGGTACATCCCATTAGCTGCACATTTAGGTTTGTCAGTACATTAAAAAAATCTCGTTACTTAATTCAGTTTCTGCAGATTACATTAATGTCTTGTAGGTGGATACCAAGTTTTGAGATCAGTCTCTGTATAAACCATTTAATATAAGCAACATAAAATTTTAAGAACATGATGAACAACTGGTTTGTCTGATATTCCTGAAGACTTGGGGGAAAAAACCCACAGCAAATTCTAAAAGTCTAAAATTATGCAAACATGGTGCAAAGGGCAACAACTTTTATTCTCAACTATGAGGCAATCTCAGTTGCTATAGTTTTACTGTTATTTCAGAGTGGTGGCCAGTCTCTTGTAAACACACAAATACAGAATTTTAAGACTGCTTTCTACATGGTTTCTTTGTTTATTCCTACTATTTCAATATTTTCTCATTGTTAGGAAATTTAAAATGAACATTTCATTGCCGAGTTCCCTGGCAGCAGTCCATGCGAGTTGGGAGTGTAGTTAGAATACAAATGAGAAAATTAATTAGCTGCTGGCAGTTCGGAATATTAGTTTTCAGCTGCCACTTTTTATTAGATCTCTCTTTTTTTGGGATGCTCATGAAGTGACTGACAGCATATTTCTGAAATATAGAGGATGCTTTAAAAATTTTCACATTGAAGGACAATATATGCTACCACTCCTGGAGAAAAATAAAGAAACCAAAATGCCATATTGTTCGCTGCACAGAAATACTGAACTTTATCCTCTGTTCTCCCAGATTCCATCAGAAATGTACACTATATTCTTTTGTAGTCTCAACTTTAAAGGCATTGTTTTCTTTCTCAGAAGGTCAGTTGCTCCATAGCATTTCTCTCCAAGTGCAGGCCTACAGATGTATTTTGTATCTCAACAGCACAGCTAAAACTCCATGGCTTCATGAGCCACTGAAAAGTTCGCATCCAAAGTGGAGTTAATTACCTCAGGAATAAGAACTTGACCAAAAAAAGAAAGTGTTGATTACTCTGAAGAACACATCTAGTGTAAAATTACATATTTCTTAAAAGATATATTTACTCATGGTTAAGATTAACATTTAGCCTTGTGGAGTTTTACCCAAGCCAATGCAGGGTAAGCATGACATAGCTTCCCTCACTACTGTGCTTTCACTTTTTTTTATTATTTAGCCTTAGCGTTTTAATTTATCTTATTTCCATTCTTCTGACATACAACAAAATCAATTTTTAGATCTTGGTAGAGCATTTGTAGCTCTACTATATTACTGCACAAATGCAAACATGCAGATATCTTATTAAAATGTCACAGTTTCAGAGATGTCTTTGGTGTAAACATTGTTATTTAGATGAAAAGTGATTATTACAGCAGTAATGGGTCTTGCTCTGTAAAATATTTTACTCTAGTCTGGCTTAGAAATCTACAGCTGTCAAACTTCGTATCTTTCTCTCTGATCCCTCAAGCAGATGCACTTTGTTTCTTCTTATAATAAAACATGTCTCTGTCCTTTAGCTGATTAGTGCATCACTGAGAACATAAGATACTCACAGTTTCCACAGGTTTGCACATCAGAGAGAGCTTTAAGCAGCTTTGTGAAATGCATTTGATTTATTAAAACCTCCAAATTACAGAAAGATGGAGCCGGAGGAGGTTGTTGATGCCTTTCATTTCACATAATTAGCACATAAAACTGATCCAGATACAGATCTTTGCCTGCAGAATACAGGTCTTTCATGTATGTCAAAATTTAACTGTCATTGCTTTTCCAAATAATTTCTAACACCTCAACAAAGAATCGGTTCTTGGTCACACGTGGAAAATTAAAAGTATTAAATTTACAATTTTTAAACCCTCAGATCCTTGCAACAACTATATAAAGCTAAAATGTCTTAAGCTGCACAGCAGTGGCTCTTCACCATATAGATCTCTCCACAGATCACAACTGTGTAGCAGAGCTCTCTGCTTGTGCCGGGATTTCTCTCTCAAAGTCACTGAGACATAGCACTGGACTGGGCATTCCTAGTGAGCACCAACTCTACCCCCACCTTCATTTTCAAAAATACTTAAAATAGGGCTCCTATGCTGCTTAGTCTGTCTGCATAGGTAGATTTAGCTGTACTGGAAGAGAAGCACTAATGCTTGACCTGTAGAAAAGGAACCTTGATTTCAGACTGGTATTTTGTTTTGGCTTATAGAACTGATACTGAACTTTATATGCTGTGTACAGTTACAATTACTTCTGAAATGAGAACGCAGCTATGATGAAATCTGAGGTCAGAATCAGAATGCTAGAGCACAAGAGGATTTTTTTCTTAAATTAGTTTCAAAAGTAGTTTTCTTTATTAAAGAGATTTCTATAGATTTCTATTAATTTCTTAACACAAAGAACAGGTTATTAATTACTCTTGAAAAAATTGTCCCTTCTTTTAAGTACTGCAAATAAAATAAAAGTCTTTCATAAAACACATAGGCTAGATACTCTAAATATTTATTACAATGAAAAGTTGAATTTTATCTAATATTTTATCTCAGTAAAAATATTGAATATAAATTATGCATCTACCAGCTACAGTAGCTTGTCAACTGTTGTGGAAAGCTTGCATGCCATCTTCTCAGCTGTCTAAACCTTCAAAGGTTTATCCAATTTTAAATAAATCCTGTGAACCCTGTACAATACTGCCTGCCGCAAAAGGGGTCCTGTTAGCAGACTGTACTCCATGCCCCCAGTTGTGGAAACATGGACAGCAGGCTCTGGTGTTCTGCAATGGGATCTCTCTCCATGCACACACCTAGTAACTGCAAACTTCCTGGTCACCTGAGTTTCTTCAGTACCCCCATGCATACCTGTCTCAGAAACAGAAGAAGATAACAGCTGCACCCATCAAAGGAACAGGCCAAACTGAGATAAGAAAACTGGTACAAATGTCAACACACAATAGCACTTTCACTAACATTCACTCAATCCATAACCACGGAATAGACTAGAAGTCCAACAGGTCCTCGTGGACTCTTGTCACTAGGAAAACAATGAGATTTTTCTATTCAAAACACCCTGGAATAATAAAATGTAGATCTACATTTGTGACAAAATAGATAATGTATTATATAAATTAAATTTGGCAGCAGTCAGACACATTTCGTTGGTTCTCAAAAAAATCCTCTAAAATCAGGTCATTGCTGTTTTATCCATGCAGCCATTTACAAAACCACAGGAGAGATAGATACCCTACTAAATATGTAATGAACAGGGAACAAAGGGTTTATGTTACAAGCTCCACACTAATTTCTCTGTAAATATCTTGTGCTTAAGCATGAATCTTTAACCAATTGACACTTCAAAACAACTTCCTTCTTTTCCTAAAACTCTTGCCACACTTTTAAGGTGAAATTAATCAATTGTCACAGAATCATAAAATAATTTGGTTGTCATGAACCTCTGAAGGTTGCTCAGGAGCTTGTTAGGCTGAGTAGCCAATACAATCAATATATAGCCACCAGAAAAACAAAACTAATGAACCAGACCCTAATATAAAATTAAGTTTACATATCTAGCCTCTGAATGTCCACAAGCTCATTGTAACCAGCTACATCCCCATGACAAAAGATCTAGTAAGGCATCATTCAAAGGACTTGCAAAGCCTCAGGTAGTAAATTTAGTCTTTCAATAACAAATGTGATCTGTGTGGGATTTATGTTTTTTTGCAGAAAGAGAAAGTTGAAATCTTAAAAGAATACTCACATCCCTTTAAGTTTTTCCTTATTGACATTCTGCTGCATCACAGCACTGACCTCAAAAGCCAAAGGACTAACAGCATTTGCTAAAGCAGTAATTCAACATTAAATCAACTGCTAGGGAGTGTATGGGAGCCCTGCATCTCTACTCTGCTAGAGGAAAGCCTGACTTGGCAAATCTTGAAGTTACACTGAATTGATAGGTGTTTAACCATTTTAGTATTAAAGCTGTCACATATTCCAATGTCTCCTGCTTCTTCAAGACTTCACTGTCTGAAGAATTATAAAATTATAATAATTATAATAATTATAAATGTAAAAATTATAATAATTATAAATTATAAGTGACCTTCTTTATTCATTTTTACAAGCCTTCCTGTAATCATCACCACAAATATTTCAGCAGAGTTTGTTTATTGAATCTACACTGGACCAACATCCATAATATAATGATGTTTTCTTCCTATTTTGGCTCTTGTACTAAAAATGCAGCTGTGTTATAGGTGTCTAGACTGTTAATAGCTGTGTGCTCTGATTCAAAGAGTAGATGGCCATCTAGCCCAAGTAAGTCCAACTAATCAGAGTGAGTCAATGACAGCGGAAAAAAAATAATAAAACCAAGATTTAAGGAATATAATATAAAAATATCGAGGGAAAAAAATCACAGGAAAACAACCCAATAAAATTCAGAAACCAAAACGCTAAAAAGACCGAGACTCTATATAAAATAATTTAGTGTCAAAGTTTTGCACACAGTTATGTTAAAAAAAGCATGAATAAAAAGTAAAATGATTATGCAAAATACATGAAAAGCACCATATCTCTGCATATCCCACTTTACAGATTGTATTGTGGCGAGCAGAGAAAGGAGGAGCCTCCTCGGGGTGTTAAACATATACTGCCAACATATTGCATAGAGTTTCATATCTCCTGGAATAGCACCAAAGCACACTACAACTCAAGCTCTCTATTTCTAAGGTTGAACTGGTAGAGAAGTTACTTTGGAGGGGAGGCTAAGTGGTTAGACACAGCCTATATAATATAATTGCTTAATATTTTGTGTATCAGCCACCATAAGTAGACCACTAGTGTCACAGGGAAAAAGGTTTGTTTTGAGACTAGAAACAGATAAGTGCTTCCATCAACTCAGATTAGGTGTTGATGCTAGATCTGGGATGCTCAGAGGAAAAGTGGTAATGTAGTGGCCAAGTGGTGCTCACCACTTCCTACATAACAGCAGGCATCAGGGGATACAGTCAGTACCAAAATGACAGACACATTTATTAACCTGAGAAAACTATCAAGAAGGCAGCAGGATGATGTCAGAGCCACTCCCCTCCAACCTCCCCCACAGGTGAGCATCTAAAGCATGGTGGGCATCCTATAACAAGGTGGAGAAGAGAAAACAGAGCATGTAGAAACAAGCAGCTTGGGAGTGAGAAAACTGGTCTCTGCATAACTTTTTCAGATATTCTATGAAATCCATCCTTGCAATTAGTTTCGGGAACAGAAAAAACAGTGTTGAACTTGCATACTAACACAGTCCTAGGGGATGATATATGGAAATAAGTATTCTAAATGACCTTCTGAGAAGCTAGAGAAATGGCTGCCATAGAGAAACTAAAATAGGTTTTGTTCTCAGTGTGGTTATGATAAATCTGAGGTCATTTACACAAATCGGAGGTTATAACACTTACATAAACAGAAATAGAATTGACCTATGGTTTTTAAGATCAAGTCAAGCAGTGCTGTGTGGAACCCTCATGAAGTTTCATTTGAACTGATCTCTTAAGAGATTTTGCAGGTTCTTTCTGGTGTTCATGGGATTTTTCAGCATTTACAATAGCCACGTAGCTACTTATCCAAGCAACGGTCACAAAAATCAGTTGTGCAGACAGAAGTACAGTAATTTAAATATTTAAGAGGCAGAAGCCAGCCAAGTAGCAAAATTTTGCATGGTACATTAGAAAATTTAGAAACAAAATCTATTAGCATTCTTCTGTATGCAAAAGGTTGATTTAAGACAGACCAGAGGAATTAATAATCAAAGATGGTAATGCATACTAACTACAGAAAAATCTGTTACAGAAGGTACAGACATGGTTGAGAAAGTTTGAGTAAAACAAAAAGACTTGAGTACAATTTATTTTCAAAGGAAAGTGATCATCCTTGCAAAACATTGGCTTTTATGTTAATCAGAACAGGTAATCTTTATTAATTTGTTTTGTATTGAGACAAGATAATATCTGCAGGTCTGTTTCCATCACAGGCAAATATATGAATGAACTGCCTTTTTGCCTCAACTGCTCTTTCCTGAATGAATGAGAACATTAGCTCTAAGCAAGACACATTGCAACAACATGCTGTACAAGGCTCTTCTGTGCCAGCAGAGAAAATCCTGACTTTGCCATCCCATTTGTTTCGTTGGGGACCTGTTGTGCCTGTAAAATCTTGGCAATAGGAAAAACAATTGTGTGCTGGATAGGAATAGCTGTGACTATCATCCTCCTCTGGGCTAGGAAGATATTACAGGAAGAGAGAAGCACTATACAGCTCCCGCTCCCTCTCTGCATGCTGTCACCCTCTGCAGCCTCACTCTCTGCCACTAGTCTCTCCTGTGGTGGAATAGGTCACCTAGTCACTGCCAAGTAGGAAACCTCTTAATGGCAGGGGCATTTCCCAGAAGAGGAAGGTCATCATCAAGTGCAGCAGCAGTGCTGGCGCCCTTCATCAGACCTGCAGAGTTAATTGCTCTCTCTAGTTCAGTATTTGATTTAACTCTCTAGAGCCTAATGAAGCTTGCTGGTGCAGGGATGAGATGGCAGCACTCATACAGGTATTACCGCCCACAGCACACAGACTGAGTAAAATGCAAATTCGATCACTTGTAATGGTCGTCGTTACAAAGTACACACCACATACTTTGTCTTCATGACCAATTCAGCATCCGTTATGTTATTAATAGCACTTTAAAAAAATAGTACAACCCTGTGTCGTCGTGAGATTCATACATTCTGATGTAATATTGTTATGCATGCTCCTACATCTTTCACAGCTCTTTGTGTAACATATTTGCACAGAAAGGCTCTGTCCATTTAACGATGTAATCTTCACTCCAACAAAGCATCTGGAAAGCAGGAACTCCTCAGTCTCAACAGATACAGCAAGACATCAATGAATTGTACCTATCTTAAAGAGAGCTTCAGGATTACCTGAGACAGGAAATAAAAAACAGGAGTTTTACTCCACCCAGCTGGAAGGGTAGTAGGCTCACACTGTCATTCATTCTATACTGAGAAATGGAAGAGGACCCTCTGCCTCAGAGTCCTTGACTCACAGACTCGTAGATGCAGGAGTGGTGCTGGGGTGAACAAGTGGCTATGAGGGAAATAAAGGCAGTGCATTCACTAATACAGCAAAACTACAAGCCTTAAATCAGACTGGCAGGAGAAAGCAGGTTGAAAAAGGACAGCCAGACTATGGAGTCATAATTACTGACTCCCATGAGGAGAAAATGGTGAAATTATATCAGTTTTCAGAAACACAGATTAAAATACTTTTTAAGAAAATACTACAGAGCAAGCAAACTGGTTGCAAGTCTAATATCAACTTCACATGTATCAAGTGTGAGGCATTTTCAGCTACTTTGTGTACTGAATACCAACCAAACTCTAGAGATTAAATGTCAACAAGTGAAGGCAGAACATTAATCTATTGTGCCATATCACCTCACTCCCAAATCACTAACAAGCTACTATCTATCTTATCTCTTCTTCACTTATTGACAATCTGCATTTGTTTCACCAGAGAAAGGGACAATCCATTCAAGATGCAGCTTAACATCATCATAAACAAAAAAAAAAGACTTTGCAATAAGTGGCATCAAAGGGGTTGACCTTGTGCTTCATAAGCAGATTGTGCTTGACTTTGGCACAAAATTATCTCGTAGGGAAGTATAAAAAGCATTATCTTCTGCATTTACATACACATATCTCAAACACACATACTCAACTTACTCTCTTTGGAGAACAACAGGAAGTGTTCTGTTTTCAGACCTCTAGAAAAGCAAGCCAAGTATGAAATTGCTCTTTTATAGTCTACACCAACACTCCCAACTGCCTACATCAGCGGGCATGGGCTTCATTCTCTGTGATTTTGGGTCCCTCCTGGGGCAATGAGGCTTTCAAAGAGACAGCAGTGTCCTGTAGAGCTAAAGAGCTGTATTGAAAAGTTTATCAAGAACCATATTATATTGAGGAACACCAATACGTACATGAGGGTGCTAACAAGTGAACAAGAGACATTGCTCTTTCCCATCATTATATTTTAAGAGGCAGATGAGGCAATTTTGTATTTATTGGAGCAACCATATAGCACAGAATATACATTTGCTGCTTGAGGAAAAGTTCCATTTCTGGTCCTCTTGCAGATGTCAGGCCTCCCTGATGTCATAGGTCATAGGCTCCTCAGCTTGGGAGCTCTTCTTTGAGGCAATAACAGCATCAGATCCTCAGTCTCTTTCTGTTTGCCAAAGGCTTAGGAGATTGGTACTTATGATCTCTCTCTCTTATCAAAGGCTTCTCTCAGACTCTCCGTGGCAGAGCACACAGCAACACAGCATCTTGGTGGGGACAGAGGCAACATGGTGCTGGTCATATGGAGCCATGCCTTTTGTGATAAATAGGTCTTCTTCAGGGGTGTGCTACAGGTTGTGTTCCTCTCTTTTCCTCTCCCCTGTGGTTAAGACTCCAAGGGAGGTAGCAAGTTAAGAGCTCACTGCTGTCTAGCATCTTCAAAGGTGATCCAGCTGAGAGAAAAGTGTGTAGGACTTTCCTCTCTCTTCAGCCTGCTGCCAGGAACTGGGATGAGCTAGGTTTCTGCATTCGAGCTCTCAGGCAAAATCAGGCCATAGTTGCCCCTGTGGCAGAGCTGCAGCCAGGGTAGGCTTCTTCTGTGTTCCACCCTTTGGTGGCACGTAGGCTGAGAGCCTTTCTCACCCCCCTGCCTGGGTAACATCAAATGCTCTTTCGGCACAAAGGCACCACAATCAACACTTGAAATTTTGATAATTTTCAAACTGCAACAATGATCAATCTTAATAAACCTTACATCAATTCTTCAAGTTCAGCTCTGTGATCTGCAACACAAGAAGCTCGTACGATAGCCCATGAAAAAAGCAGGAAAAAGTTTTTGTCAGCAAGAGCTAACAAGGTACCCGCAAACAGATTACTTGCAGGTGACACAAAAGAGTCAATGAATTCCTATCTCTTAGTCGTTGTCACTAGAGGACAAGTCACATTCTTGAACAGAAGAAGTTAGGCATTAAATGTCAAAGGAAAATCTGGATTCCGTGCTCAAGACAGTAGCTGTACTGTAACCATTAACTTTTGAAGTCAAACGTCCCAGAAATGCGAAGATGATGTGCTGCTTTACAAGACCAGCATACTCACAACCATAATTCACCTGCAGTTTGTTTTTGAAATGTTTTCTATGTAATTGGATGGTCCAACCCCCTTTATTTTTATTGACAGGGAAGACTTTTTAATGCATTTATATAACACAATGCCTTGGGAAAGGGCATAACAAAAACATAAAGTACACAAAATTCCAAGTACCAGTCAGCACCAGAGATCGGTAACAGACTTGATAGACTATTAGTCTGCTCCAACATGTCTGTACTCAGAGTCAGAAGTAGGCAGCTACAGAAACAGAGCAGATTACAAAGGAAAGGAGGAAAACAATGTAGGGAGGTCTGCTAAAGCATTTTATCTCAACATTATGGTTGGAAAGAAATACTTCTGTCTTTCCAAGTTAACTACTGTGCAAACAAATGTGTTGCAACCTGTACCAAGGAGATGTAAAATCAATACCATAAACACATGTCAATTGGTCATATTTCCAGTGTTTACAGCATTTAACCTGCACCTCAGAGAAGTCAATAATTATTATATCAGTAATGAACATTAAGGTCATTGTGGCAACAGCAACTGAGAAAATACTATAGTTTTGTTATAGCAAAGTCTGAAGAAGCATGATGCTTTAAACCAAAGCTGGACAGTTTGGCCACAATTCTGCCCTGCTTACCTGCACAATTATTACCTGCAAGTTTTGTGCTGTGTTTTTTGCCATCAGTAGAACTACAGTGAACAGAAAGATGACTAACAGTAAGGTTCTGATAAAAGCATTAGTCATAAAAGACTAATCAGATAAAATCAGAAGGTAAGCTCACCAGTAAATCTGAGGAAATGTAACAGCCCTAATACTAAAGGAATGGCACAGATTGATAATGCAATACAGTAATAGCTCTCTAATGCATGACTGTACTTTCCAACAGGAATGCAATATAATTAGTTAAAATAATAAAGTGACAAATCTAATTCTATAAGAGAATGCATAAAGCAAGCAGATAAGTGTGTCTTTACATGGTAATGCTTCAAGATTGCACCAGTGTGTGCCAGACATCCACAACAGTTTACAGTCATGAAAAAGAGATGGACTATGTTGATAAGCACAAAATCGGACTGATAGGAGCCTTGGCTTAGTCCTTAATGCTAAACTCTCTGCAAAAGTGAAAGCTGGGCTCTGGAGATAGCAGACAAATGCCATGATTGAACAAATTATCTTGGGAAAAGCTAACTGGAGGTCCCAGAAACAGAACTACAGTGAGGGGGCAAAAGTAGCTGGGTAGTCATTTTCTGGATAGTATCAATACTTCATTCAGGACAAGATGTGAGAACACAGATTAGAGACATCTTTATGTTACTCAGTCACAGACAGAAAGACGCTTTTAATGGAGTTATAAAAGTTTGAGCTACAATAGGCACATTTAGGTCACCTAGTCCATCCTCTATCACTACTGCAACTGAACTACACCACATGATAAATGTCCAGATTAGTTTTAAATTACTGGAGAAGGCTGGCAATATGCAATAAGGACACACAATTATTTATTTCCCTGGCTAACACGAAATAATGCCACTGCAGCCAGTAACAGCTACACTAGCCAGGATAGCTGCTGAGTATGGCCAGTATTCTTTCATGCTTCATGGGATACCAGAGCTGAAATCACTGTACTAAAACTGTTTGCCTGCAGTGGATGTAGTTTTCCACATTATTCCAGACCTTATTTTCTGACATGTATTTCACTATTTTAATAACTTAAGAACTTACTAATAGATTGATTCCTTTGTAGCTAGTTCCTCCTTTTTTTGTCCCTTTAATCAAATATACTGTCACTTAAATACCTCCCTATTTTAGGCACAGAATCACCAAGAACAGTGTAGCTACAGAATTCCCTACTGGGCCCTACCACTGACATATTTTAATCAGTGTTGCAAAGACATTTAAGAGCAAATTGATGCATTGTACCTTCTCAGTTTACTGAAAATCAAAGTTATCAGTACTTCAGAATCACTGCTGCCTCTTTCCTGTATTTATGGTGCAACTCATTCGTACAGCTATTTGAAAGACATTTGTTAGTCTCATTTTTCTTTTATTAGTTGAATCTGTTTCCTTTAGAGCAGTTTTTTACTTCAGTACTAGTGGCAAATGTACTAGAAAGTCATACACACACACACATACACCAACCATTCATCTGTCTTCCTGCACAGTTAAAATGTCAGCTAGATTAAAATCCACCAATTCTGATATTTTGCTGTTGTAACCATTCTTTTTCAAGTCTTAACTTAATTTTGTTTAACCCTTTCTTCTCCTCTTATGACCAAATTTTAAGGGACCGCTATAAAATATTTTGCAGACAAACTCTTAGAAACCCCACAGGTTACAGACCAGCAATCCAGAGTTCACTTTGCAAAGAGCTAAGCACCAGAACACCTTTTCTCTACAAAAAGCTTCTACAAAAGCCCTAGACACCCCTCCTAGCTTATAACTCCTTGACATAAAACTGGGAAAGATCACGAATCCTGCACTTTTCTGGAAAGCCCAGCTTTAAGGAAAAGGAACAGGAACAGAAACACACTCAAAGGTGACTGGCAGTAGCAGGACTTAGCAGAAGACTCAGGAGGCAAAAAAATGTTAACTCTTTCCTAAAATGTTTAAAATACTGTTGAGGAGTGAAGTGGGATCTGCTCCTTGCTAGAGGCCAGCTTCAAAACAAGGGCAGCTCAGTAACTGGCAGACAACAAGAAAGAGGGCTGCAATCAGAGTACTGAAATGGCACAACTCTCAGAGAATTGAGAGGAGCAAACTAAATTTAGAATGAAACTCTTAAAAAAGCAAGCAGTTTTCAAAGATGGGTTAAGAACTGGCTTGATGGCTGTACCCAAAGGGTGGCTGTCAATAGGTCCATGTCCAAGTGGAGTAC
>VZRI01011326.1:150293-167911 GCA_013397515.1 Upupa epops
AGTTGGGGCTGTTCAGTCTGGAGAAGAGGAGGCTCCCAGGTGACCTTATTGTGGCCTCCCAGTATCTGAAGGGGGCTACAAAAAAGCTGGGGGGAGGCTTTTTAGGATCTCAGGTAGCGACAGGACTAGGTGGAATGGAGCAAAGCAGGAGATGGGTAGATTTAGACTTGATGTGAGGAGGAAGTCCTTCACTGTGAGAGTGGTGAGAGCCTGGAATGGGTTGCCCAGGGAGGTGGTTACGGCCCCTTCCCTGGAGGTGTTTAAGGCCAGGCTGGATGAGGCTCTGGCCAACCTGATCTAGAGGAGGGTGTCCCTGCCCATGGATGGTCCTGTTGTCCCTTCCAACCCTGACCAATTCTGTAACTTCTTCCCAGGGAGGGTGGCGAGGCGCTGCAGGGGGCTACCTGGGGGGTTTGTGGAGTCTCCTTTTCTGGAGACACTTTAAACCTGCCTGGACCTGGTCAGGGTGTCCTGCTGTGGCAGGGGGGCTGGACAGGATGATCTTTCGAGATCCCTTCTGATCCCTGATGATTCTATGATTTAATTACTAAATTTTTTTAGCACAAGTCACACAAAGGGCAGTTTCCAGTTACCATGTGGTCCAAAAGAATTTTTCATCTTCTTCTATGCCAGGACAAAACCTTTTCCCATAGCAACCCGTTCTGAGAGCTGCAAGACATCTGCAACTGAATATTGCCTCTCATTTATTTCATATTGCTGAATCATAATCATATACAGCATTTGAACATCAGAGCTAGAGCTTTCCTGACCAATACATGTAGTAACCTCCATATAATCAAAGTGTTGGAAAAATGCCTATTGTACCTATCATCAATGAACTGAGAAGTCATGTGAAATAGGATGTAGCAGTTTGTACGGGACCACCAGCACAAATCAGCACATGTATCTCTGACGCATGAAGAACCTTATGTACAAACTGCTGCTTCACAGAAGTCTGTGCCTACTACAGTGTAACTCAAAGGACTGAAGCTTTCCATACCAAAGATACCTTCATTGCTTTTGACTCATAGTTTGTCCTCCCTTTTTTTTTATTCTCCTTTAACATAATCCCTACATAGGGTAATCTGTTCAGAGTCAGCCTTACAAAAACCTGCTTATAACAGTTTTTGTTATATTTCATCATTGCATTCCATTGCTCTCCAGAGTACTGTAATGTCTGGTTTAGTCCAGGACAGAGGACAATTTCACTGTGCTGAACAGCTGAGCAGAAAACATCTGATATGATTTATGAAATCTCCAGTATGGCAAGGCTGGGTTTTGTTAACCCCACGCCACCTGCTTCATTGGACTTTTTTAAATATTTGTAACGGAAGTGGAACTGTATTCACCATGAAAAACTGATTTAAAGGACAAAATCAGCTAAATCTTTATTAGGAGTTTTAAATATCCGCTTATTAGGTACCCTTAAATTACAGATCTGCAACCAGTTCTTCAGTAACAAGTATGAATGTCTAGGGTTTGTTCTCCCATTTGCTGTAACTTCTATTAAATATTAAGGAGACAAAGACCCTGAAACTACAGCCCACAGAAGACAAAGATCTCAGAGGGAAAACAGCTAAGAAATGGAATGTCATAGGAAATTTGTGCATGCCCTGTTGGAAGGCCACCAGATCTTTAGGTTGCACAATCAGCTGCTAAGGACAGAACATCAGATCATGGTGACAACTGCAGAATAAAAAGCAAGACTGAGTCGTAATTGCTTTTTGCCACACCAGCTTGCAATCACAACATACCACCCTGTTCTCTTTTAAATCCCAAATTCCTAAAAATGACTGTGTTCCAAAGTAAAGCATGTTGACCCCAGAGTTAATAAATCAGAGCTGCAGTTTTAGTTTGCATAGTGGATTTACAGAAATGGGTATAGCTGCACTAACCACGGTGATCTTTGACAGTGATAAATAGGATTAGAAACCATTACTCCTCTCATTCACACTGCCAGTGTTGTCTGCTGCTTTGCATTGCTGCAGACTGAAGTGATAGCAAAGCTTTACTTGGAACAAGACCAGCCAAAGGATTTAGTTTCAAAAATCACTGCAAATTTTACAAACTACTTTTTAGGAAGGTACATTTAGTCTCAGGTTTTAAAGATACAGTGTTATGAATTCTAGCTCCTTGATCTGGTAATTCCAACAGAAAATGAATAGGACAAATTGACTGGTTTTTCCCCCTTTCAAGGAGTTTAGAGATTTCCATAATCTAAGGTTAAATTCTAGTTTCAGAAAAAAAATGTCTCTGAAGAGGTGGAAAAATATGCCAAGGGGGCAGCACACTTTAGGATGCACCGTGTGCAAATGATCTCCCATTGTGGTACCAATTCCACTTCCCACCTACCCCATCACAATTTCAGGAAAAAGTAAAATACTAGAGCCACAGCCAAAATTTGCTCATTTTCAGCTACTATCTGTTTCTGTAAAAACCTTTGTAACTACATGGAGTCAAGTGTTAGAGCAGCAATAACATTCTTTCACCTTCAGGCAGAAGGCAGGCCTGGAGGTAAATACTATTTAAATCATAGATTTGTCTAACTACAATCATGCAATCCTGAATAGGCAGAGGACTCCATGGATCAATTTTACCCTCATTTACCACAGCTGGCAGAAACATACAAATGAGTGTGAGCGACCAATTACACAAATGAAGCAATATCAACTTTTTTCAGTCAGTTTTCATTCTACATCAAGGACTTTTGGGTAAGGAATTTTAAAGGAAACATTTTACAAGCAGATCACTCTTTTAAAATGGACTTAATGAATATGAATTAGAAACATAATTATACAAATAATGTATTATGAAATACTTTAACCCAGATAGTATCCTAAATTAACAAAGAGGATTATTGCTTCTGTCCTCAAGGTGAGAACACAGAGCCAGGAAAACAAAAATATTATGGAGGATTAAGTTCAGGTATGAAGTGTCACAGGGGAAAAACACATGGCAAAAAACTCCTCACTGAGGACCTTCTACTATAGGCAAAAGTTGTAGAGAGAGTCAGAGTTTTTACCTAATACTGGCAAAAAATTCTAAAAGAATTACAAAAATAAAGTCAGAATTCACATATGATTGTAAATGTATTAAGAGTAATCAAATTAATGGATCTTGTTTTCTTTACATTGCTCCCTCTCAGAGCAAAACTGTATAAAATATATCCTTAAAATCCAGAAGACTGCATTCCTTGAGGGAAGAATTTATCAATAGCAAGCAATGAACCAGCAACATTTAGTACTTTAATAAAAAATTACCATTTGCTTTGTTTTGTTGTTTCCAAGATGATTATTTTCTTCTAAAGAGGCATTTGCATTAATCTTACCCAGCAGTCTATTGTTTCTTATCCTGCAGTTAGCTAAACTTCTCTTGGGCTTGATAGTGTTGCTGAAATTATATGTGGCAGTGCTGATACAGCTACTCACTTGCCTGTTCAAGCCTGCATCGGTAATGAATATTTCTTAAGCTGCTTTGAAGCTTTGGTTATGAAAATAGAATGGAAGTATGATTACTGTCACAGTAATACTGCCAGATTTCTTAATAAGACAAGACTATTTAATTTATCTTGGAAAAAAATTACAAATACTACAAAAAACATTATTAATACTTAAAATAGGCTTTGTTATGTTACAATATAGATTGAAGTCAAGCAGATGTGTCCTTTACCCTCATTCTTCACAAAAACCTTCTTCAGGTAGTACTATTTTGTTAAGCTAGGTACAGATCTTGAAGACAAAGCAAAGTGAAAAATAGGCTGAAACTAGTGATGCCCTAGTTTGTCTAAACAGACTTCTCCTTTCTCCATCCCTGATCTTTTATAAAGCATCTCTCAAGCACTCTCCTCCATTCCTTCTCTAGAAAATTAGCTAGATCTTCTTACACCATCACAAGCAGAAGCAAACACAAACTGAAACACAGAACCTGGATATCCATGAGGTTTTGAGAAATTCAGACTATGATTAATTAATTAATGAATTTAAGTTACATAAAATCTATTTAAGTTACAGAAAAACAAGACTTTTGCATCCCCAGTGTTCTTTTAAATAACAGCACAATATTCCAGAAGTTCAAAAGGCTCACCAAATCTCCCTTTCAAAAAGGCACAGAAACCAAAACAGGTTGGATCTCAAACCTTTATGTTTCAGGCCTTCTGAGTTTCATATATCTATTAGAGACTCCATAGAGATACAGTATATATCACAATCATAACTGTCAGGTATCCAGCATCACTTGAAGAGAATACTGCTATTTTTTAACAGAAAAAGACCTAACAGTGAAGTATGGGCTCACATGTTCGTATGCCTATGCATACCTATATAAAGGTAAGGATATTCATTTGAAGGAGGAAGCACATGAAAAATCTTTTAGAACACAACTTCTGTGTCATGTTTCTTGATGAAAGCAGCTCTTCCCCCCAATCATTTAAAATTATTCTTTGTAATTTATAAATACTTTTTGCAATTTTACCTTAATTTTTTAAGAGCAGGAAGAAAATACACAACATATTTTACTTCCTAACAAAACAAATACAACATTTCTTAGAGAAGATAAAGGAGAAGGAAAACTTCCACCTAGTGAATCACTTTTCCTCACTGAGCCTCTCCGGTGGGGCCAGGGCAGCACTGGAAAAGAAGTATATAGGTCGGTGAAAATATGCAGCTGTATTGGGTTTTCATAGTACTAGTTTGGTAGCAGAAGGGCTACAAGGCTGGATTCTGTGAGAAGCCAGTAGAAGGTTCCCTCATGTATGACAGAGCCAGTGCCAGATGCTTCCCTGTGAGAATCCTGCACCAGAGCAGGTTTGCTGGCAGGTCTCATGACTGCAGCTCACCAAAAGACCCCACACTGGAGAAGTTTGTAAAGAACTGCATCCCACAGGAAGGATTCAGGTTGGAGCAGATGATGGTGTTCCATTGTGGGAGGGACCCCAGGAGACTCTGCAGCAGACAGGCCCGGGAGCTCTGCCAAACTATCTGCAAAATTATGCTACATGGTGAGCTGCTGCCTCTCTCAAGGACTTTCTGGCCATTGCTTTAAGACCCCCATACCACTGGGGAAGGAGGAATAACACCCCTAGCAGCAGGAATAAAAAGGAGAGATTCAAACAATATCCTGCGTTTTATCATCAGCCCTCTTTAGCCTGCAGTCAGTGCTAGAGACTCATAGAAAGACTGCTGGAGACACTTAAAATCTGTGAAGCTGGGAAAGCAAAGACGAACTGATCACCTATCACCACCACAGTCCCTGCTGAGAAACGAACTGAGAAGACAGCTAAAGAAGCCAAAGAGTTTCTCCAGAGATCTGCAGAATCAAGGAGCAAGGCGGTAGAGGGGAGCCAGAACCTGCAGTCTGGAGTGGTGATCTGATCTCTTAAATATCTTCTCTCCCTTTCCCCTTTTTTTAATCCTCTATTAGCTGAGCATCTAGTAACTTCAGTGATCTCTGTGCCTTCTGAGTTCAGAATTTGATAATGTCAGTAAATTTTGACTTCCACACAGACCTACGGAGTAAGTCTCTAATTCAACCCCAAGTGATTCTATGAACCTGAGTCACTCCCTTTTCTTAAAATCAGGACATGACATTAATTCACAAGCCTTTCACCCTATTTTCTCTCCTCTACCCAGCTGAGGAGAGGGAATGATCGAGCAGCCTTGATGGGTGCCTGGATATATTAATATCCACACGATATTTACAAGGAAAACACATTTACTCAAACAAGTAGAAGTAAAAAATAATGGATTATATGGAACATTTGCTCAATGCATTTATATCTTTCTTGTGCATTCTGAATGACTAAACTGAGCTCTTTGACTCTACTGAAATAACTGGATGCCATTTTCTGCAAGCCTACCCTTCCATCTCTAGGGAGTCTCCAAAAATCTTTGCTAAAATAAGCAGAGACAAAGCAAAAGACCATCCTTCCCCAGCCACCCCATGTTAAGCATAGCAGCTGGCATGGATCAAAGATGGAAGTTCATGGCTCTTCAAAAAGTAGCACCGATCAATAATAAACTACATTTTTAATTAATAACTATCCAAATGAAGCCGGTGAGCACTGTCTTACTCACTGAGATATGACCATCTGACTTGGCAACTGCTTTAGACGAGTTTCAAGGCAAGACTGAGAGGTCCAGCTCCACTGTTCAAGGCATGCTGACAAGAGGTCATTTGAGTTCTGATTCATTTTTGAGGGTACAGCCATTTTTCAGACTGACACAGTATTTGTCACATCACTGTACTTTTAAAATTCTGCTGCATGCCTTTTACTCGTTTGCAGTATGTAAGTTGGGGAAGTAATAAAGTCTTTTGTCACAGTTTTGTGATATTTGCTTCACCAGGAACCTGGCAAGATGGGAGACGAGTTGAGCAATGACAAGGACATTAGCAGAGCAGCCCAGTAATGCAAGTTTAAGTTACTGAGCTTGCATTATTCAGTCTGGTCTTGGGAGAGACGAAGATGTATTTGAACCTTGCAAGGACATGGATATGAGATTCAGAATCACTGCCTAAAGTATCTCCTTTTCCAAATTTGAAGCCATTGATTTTGGGGTTTTTTCTTCAGCACTCCAAATTCCATGTTTCTTTCATCAACTTGCTAAACTTGGGTTCAATCCTTTCTGCATTTGCCAAGTGGTTATGTATGCGTAATTACAGTAACTGTTTTTTTCTTAATTTTCATGAATCACCGTGCTGTGTTTCAACAAGCAAAGACAGAGTTCAGCTGGGTTATTGACCTATGCTGCAGTACGTAGTTGATCCCACTGATACAGCTTCAACTGTTTTGTTACTTATGTTCCCCAGCCAATATATGAACAAGCAATTTATTATAAAATTATTCTCTAAAGCGATGTCAGATTTCTGATAGAATAGATAAAAGGATGGGCATTCAGGGAACTTTTTCTTTTTTTAATATAGAATAAGAAATAAAGAGATAAAGAACATGAAATTACCACAATTTATTCCATTAGCTTCTCAGAAATCAAATCATACGGTTTTCAGATAATGAGGGAATTATGACTATGTGGTTCCTTGCTGGCATGTTTTTCTCCATGACAATAATGAGAACAAGCATTATCACTTCTCATATTCAAATCACAATACTTAAATTACAGCCTAGGACTACAATCAAGAATGGCTGGCAACTGAGGTTGTATGGATGCCATCAGTATGCTTATCAGGATAAATGACTACTACCTTCACTTCTCTGCCTCCAGGGGATACCAGCAGATTCCGTTATTATGGTGGAAAAAGTTCCATTTACTAAATGGCATTGAAAGATTGACAAAAAGACCAACCCTAAAAAATAACAGGAAGGGAGCATTGAGGAAAACCATGGCATCCTATAAACAATGAATATTTAGGGAAAATTCTCAGAAATTTTTCCTTCAAATTTGTGATAAACGTTTTTTATTAAACTACTTAAGAGTGACTAGAGGCAAAGGGGTCTTAGTGTTAACTGCTATAATCTCACTGTTACTTTGCACCCCTTCATTCTGCTGGTTTTATCCAGCTATTGTCTCAACTTACACATAGACTATAAGACTTTTGAAGAACATCAAAGACCTTTGTGATGTACACAAACTGTGGCTGCACTAGCAAGGTCATGTTTTCTACCTGGACTGCAGGTACCCCTGCAATACCAACATTAATAAAACCTAGGGAGGAAAAAAAGCAACCTAACCAATTATGGGAACAAGCTCATCAAAGGAAGAAAGATTTTCCAGGAGAGAAATGCTGCTGTTACAGCTGGTGTCAGCAATATTAGGAAACTGAGGGACCAAATGTTAGCTGGGACATTCCAAATGAATCCTGAACTATAAACCAAGTGGTAATAAACAAAGCTATTTGTCAGTTGACCCCCCTTGGATGCTGTTAACAGGCAAACAGCATGCCCATAGCCTGTGGCAACCCGCAGGCTCCCAGTGATAAAATCATGACAGCTAACAGATGAATCCTTTCTGAATTCTATTAAATAAATTAATAATCTTAGCAACATCATTACAGCAAAACATCCATCTTCTGCAACAGCTGTTCCTCCACTGCTTGTTGCATTTATTTTCTGTGCTCTTGCCGCGCCTTATGCACTACAACCTAACTCACAGAGGCTCAACTTCATCATTATCAATGCCAGACCTATAAAAATAGATTATTTGCATTTCTTATGCAGTTCCATCAGTTTGTGCAAAACACAATCTTTAGCCTGAACAGAGAAATGTCTAGCTACTCAGTCTCTAAAATAAGCAATGATAAAATTTGGTACTCTTTGATGAGATTCAAATGTAAAACCTAAAAAAATAGATTACTGTTTCATTAAAACCTTTCCTGAGTCTTTCAATTCAGCAACCAAGACATTAAATTAAAACTAATACATTCTTGATCCATCTTCAGCTGACTACCTAGTGATCAACAAAACTTGTTGGAAGTGTGCTTTAAAATATACCTACTGCTATCAAATTGCTTCCAAGGTTGTACTGGAGTTAAAATTTGCACCTCTGTAACCTCTCAGGAGGTCATTTTGACAAGAACATGGCTAATAAGCAATAAACAACCTAGTAAAGAGAAATTACAGGAAAAAATGTCACCATTTACATTGTGCCCGATGCCCAACAATCCAAGACAGCAGCCTTTCAGATGCCTAAGCACTTTCATCTAATTATGGACCCAGGAAGTTTTGTTCTGCTTTACCCACTACATGCTCTTTCTAAAACTTCATGGAGAATTTAATTAAACACATACACTTCTCTATCTCAGATGAAACGATTGGACACTTAGTAACCTTTGAATCATTAAAATAGCATTTTACTTTTTGATGACACCTCCGATGCGATGCTATATGTAACTAAAGTCATATTTTGCAGTAGGTTCCCAAAGGAATAAATAAATGCGCAAACCACAGGAGTTTTTTCTTCAAAGAGCTCTGACAATTTCCTCCGAGTTCCCTTCTACACACAAGTATTCAGCATCAAATAAACTTGCTTAGCTTCAGATACAGATTTCTCTATTTCATTGCCTGTATGGGAAATAATGCTGTTCTTAATCTTAAAAATCAAAGGAGAGACACAGCAGGATGACTATGAGCCAGCAATGTGCTCTTGTGGCCAAGAGGATGAACAGCATTCTGGGGTGGATCAAAATGGGGGTGGTTAGCAGATTGAGAGAGGTTCTTCTCCCCCCTCTACTCTGCATTAGTGATACCGCATCTGGAGTATTGTGTCCAGTTCTGGGCTGCTCAGTTCAAGAAGGACACAGAGCTGATGGAGGGTGTTCAGCGGAGAGCAACAAAGATGAAGGAAGTAGAACACCTCCCTTATGAGGGAGCTGGGTCTCTTGAGCTTGGAGAAGAGGAGGCTGAGGGGTGACCTCATTATTGTCTATAAATATGTGAGGGGTGGGTGTCAGGAGGATGGAGCCAGGCTCTTCTCAAGGTCATCTAGTGATAGGGCAAGGGGCAGTGGGTGCAAACTGAAACAGAGGAGGTTCCATATAAATATCAGAAGAAACTTCTTCACAGTGAGGGTAACAGAGCATTGGAACAGGCTGCCCATGGGAGTTGAGGAGTCTCCTTCTCTGGAGACATTCAAGATAGACGTGGATGTGTTCCTACGCAACTTGTTCTAGGTGATCCTGCCGTAGCAGGGAGATTGGACGAGATGATCTTTTGAGGTCCATTCTGATCCCTAATCATTCTATGATGTTGTGGAGTCTCTTCATGTTTGATTTGTCAAAAATTTTCACAGAGTTCAGATTCCACTTATAGACATTAAAACCAACATTGGATACTCCTCTATAATGCGGAACAGATTTTTCCTTAAGTCTTTGTAAGACAGTTTCCATGTGATTCTCCCTGTAACCTGAACAGGGGACACATTTCAGAACACATTTTTGGCAGACACTAAATTATTTTAAGACTAATTTCCCTTAAGTGTTATGTCTCCTGCACATACGGGGATTTACTGGAAGTTTCACATTTAGCACATTGTTTTCTATTTTTAATTACTTTTTCACTAAAACTTTTTAAAAGTTTTTAAATACTGTTCTTTCTCTACTGCAACACTGTTGTTCATTCAGCAGTTAAATTTCTTATAAAGCAAGAATTGCAGAGATCCTCTCAGTACTCTCAACAGCATTCATGGCAGAAGCATCTCAAAGCTTTTCAAAAGCTTGAGCAGCTGTGTCAAAAGGAGGAGCCTAAATGCACAGAACTTGTGTTCTGGATCTGGTTCTGCTAGTGACTCAAAGGTTAAATTTGTTTTCTCTTTAAGATTTAAACCAAGAGTAACAGTTACATACTGACCAACCAGAGTAGATATTGAAACCTGTGGCTGACAACGTACTTGGCTTGGATTTTGCAGTGAGAAAACCAAACCATCAGACAATTATTTAACAAAGAAAGTTCCACTTCTGCGGTGGTAATCAGGGAGACTATGGGAATGGAACATCAAAATTGCACAACCAATCTATTAGTTTCTACTTCACCTAAATTCCATGATACTGTACTTTTTAGCCTCAACACCCTTATGTTCCACATAAGCTGTCCACATAGTGGGAAAGATACCATGTGCTAAATACTTAGCACAAGCACAGAGGGAGGAAGGTCTCTCTGACAGAGACCTGCTTCAACGACACTTGTGTGTTCTGTTTATAATGGTTCAAAGAATGCATTTTACATAAAATGTAGATTTGAAAGGAGCTAGGACATCCTTTTCAGGAGGAAGAGGACTTCTTTCTCTAGGCCATATATGAAGTGTTGCAGTTTGAAAATTATCAAATTTTCAAGCGTTAATTTTGATGCCTTTATGCTGAAAAAAAGTTTTATTTTGAAGCTAGGGATAGCTTTCCTAGCAGATCTCCTGCCTCAGCATCCTGACCCTACAGGTGATTGGTGGACAGAGTCTATAAAAGGGAATGTACTTCCTGCTTTTTCATCTTCTCTGGTATGTCTAGTAAGACAGAGAGCTCTTCTGGAAGAGAGCTTCTCCTTGCGCTTCTCCCTGCCCCCCACAGGGCTGGGGGGGAGAAAATGATGCCTCTCAGCCTACCTGCCGCCGATGAAATAGACCGGCTGCAGCTCTGCCATGGGGGCAACTACGGCCCTCTTCTGCCTAAGTGAAACTCTTGGACTGTGGCCAGTGCCAGCTCATTCCAGCTCCTGACAGCAGGCTGAAGAGATGAGCAGCTGCCCACACCTGCAACCCCATTTGGTGGGGGCGAAACTGAAGTCCTCCCCTCTTTTGCTGAGGGCTTAAACATAGAAAGCTAGCACCAGCTCGTTCCAATTCCTGACAGCACAACAAGCACATTTGAAAACATTCCAGTCACAACCTGATTCTTCCAAGCTCATCTCCTGGCATGCTTAGGGAGCCAAACCGCTTAACACAAGGTCACACAACGCACTGGAGAAGCCAGGGACTGAGAAAGGAGGCATTTGTGCTCAATTCCTTCTTAGATCCAGGCAAGAATATTTTATAAAATTTCATTAAGTCTTGTGGATTAAAAACATTTTGTCACTGTTGTTGTCTGTCATAATGGTCTAGAAACACATAATCAAGTCTCTTTTTCATTTTCACCCATACATTCGTTGTTAGGTTATTGCCTGTGAGGGCTCAGCTGCAGACACTAATTTTTTGTACTTTTAAGTGACTATTTATGTCATGGAAGAAATAAACATGCAGCACAGAACGTGTGGCACAAAAATAATCACACAAAATATGCAAAAAAGATCTATTGGAAAGGAAAGATGTGTCACAAAACTATGAAGGTACAATATAGAGATCTATTTACTTACTGGGAAGGAACACAATCCCTTACGATGAATTATCAGCTTTATACAGGCTCAGTCATTCAAGGGACTAACCTCTCTGGGTAGAAGAGAGCATTCAGGATCTAAACCTCTTCTTGGTTGGCATTATGGACACTGAAAAATGGATTTGAACAAGGAAAATTTTGAATGATCTCTCCAAAGCAGCCTGGGACTATGAACAGGCTGTTCCTGGTTTGACTCATTTTATGCAGATGCATGGCTGTACAGGGATCGGAAGCCTCAGTTGCTGCACAGGTGGCGATTCACCACCTCAACCACAGAGTAGCTCCTTAAAACTTGAGGAGACAGTCCTGTGGGTTTAAGTCTTCTTATTAACAGAAATAACACATTATCTCAAGAAAACAGCCCAATCTGGGGAACAAAACAGTTTCATGTATCCTACACACATCCCATTCGTCTCATCAGGACAGCCCAAGTATCTTGCCAGGGCATTCATGGTCACGCTCCAAATGACAGGTCAATGACTGAGTGAACTGCAAGTATTGTCCTCCAAACACACATGAGTATCTCTTCTAAAGATCCATCACAGCCTTTTATTTGGGGGCAGGAGGACAGCCTTCTACTGTTCCAGACTTAAAAAGCACCACTGGTTACTTAGGTTTGTTGAGTTGTGACTCTAGTAAGGAACAAAACAAAGATGAATCAAGGACCTTAGCTAACCCAGGAGCCTGTCATTCATTTCAGTCCATTCCTCTGCTACCCATTGGAACATCTGGGCTGCATGTGGAGCTGCAAGCAGAAGCTGGCCTTATTCATCTCCAGCTCAAGGATCAAAAGTTAGGGAATGACACACACCAGTAACCTTGCCCTCCGTTTTAGAGAGTTTGCTCTCACCTGGTGCGCAGCAGCTCAAAAGTAGTTTCTGCTGTCCCTCCCCTCCTTATTATTGTGACAGGCTACAAAGTTTCCTGAAGTCCTTTCAATTCACTGGTCTTTGGACCCAGCTTCTCATTCTAAAGACATGAAAGTGGAAGAGTAAACCATTGAGCACAGAAAGTGAGGTATAAGTAGCCTAAACAGCAGGTGTTAATTAAATTCAAGATACATCCAACTCAATTTGAAGTTCAATTCTGGCTGACCTGTCCTGGTGATCAGGTCGTGCCGAACAAGAACTGGAAGCAGAAAAGAAACCTGACATCAGTCTAACATGGCTCTTACTCAAGACACACTATACTATAATACATATGGTACAATGTTAACATGAAAGAGACTGGGGATGGACCCGTGGGGTTCACTTATCAAATATGCTTGTGATAAATATTTAGAAATAGTATCATTATTACTGTGTGGAGGGAAGGAATTCAACTCAATTTCACTTATCAGGCAAAAAGTATCCCCAACTGCTCTGTTGCACCCTGTTCCAGCCAGGGCTGAGCTGTCTGAGTCAGGCACAAGAGAGAACCAAGACTGAACTGCATTACCCCTGGAGTGGCCACTAGACCAGAGAAATCTTAAAATTTTATTCCAGGTATCCACATTGTCTACTTGGGAAACCTAAACTCAGAGTGTCAGACTGTTCAGAAATTTCATTGTTCCTTCTGGCAGGTGATTTGGGGACTCTTGTGGGTCCACAAAGCCCAAGAAGCAACTTCTACCTTATATTGTTCACATAACATCACCACCACACTGAGGTGGTTTTATGAGAAGTGGCCCAAGCAGCAGGCAAGGTTACCCTGTGGAAAGTTTTGAAGCAGCATTGGCTTGTTTGCTCTGAAGCTACAAGGACAGTGTTAAAGAACCAGACTAGACAGCAAATTTGGCTTTGAATCTAATTCTTCCACCACAAGTTAGATGCAGCCCATGGTCCCATAGCTTCACTCCTTCTGCATCAGCTAAATCTGACAGTGAAAAGCCTTATGCAACGTGCCTAATATTGATAAATTTAAACCTGATTTATGGTATTGGCTGATTTGAAATCCCGGAATTAAAATAAACAAACATCAGACATCTACATTATTGTCCTTTTGAAGAAATATCTAAACTTTAAAGTAGGTAAAACATTAAGGAAACATGGATTTATGTTTTCTTGCTAATCAGAAATCGACTCCAAACATTCATCTGCAAATTCTTTAAGCAGAACTTTCTGCTGTACAGACTACAACAGGCTCAGGTGCCCTTCCTAGAAGCCCTCATTGGACAGTTTGCTTCCTGGCTCCAGAACTTTCCCATGTACTCACCACTGCTTCCAAGGACATACAGGAAATAATCTAATTCCTAGTGTGAACAGCTGTTTCTTTGAAAAACATGATTTGTTTGGTTGTGTTACCTTCCATGGAAAAAATCAGGTTTTTCAAAAATTTAATATCAGTCACTCCGAATTACAGCACACACATGCATAAAGATTTTTGTTTACTGATGTAATAAGACAATCTAGAAAATAAAAGAGCAAGATTATGCTCATTTGAAATAAATGATGTTATCTGCTTGTGTTTAACATGTTGAAATCTTCTGTACAGAATCAGATCAAAGGGGCATTTTTTCCTACAGACATAACTGCCTACTTCCTAAAATCCAGAGTCTTCCCAAATGCAATCACAATTACAATGGTTTTGGAACAAACTCCTTTCCAAATGTTATCCCCAATTGCTTTCAAATTCCAAGATACACTACTAGAATTTAAGAGTGAAACATACCACTGGCATTTTCAAACCCTTACACAGCGCTAATCCACTGAAGAGTCACGACCGCTCACAAATCTCAATTCCTTTTCCAAGGTGACACTGTCGTATCACATTTACCACAGTCTGCAACCTACTTTTCACTTAGTACCTGCAGTACTGCAAAAGCACTTGGTTGCATGTGTAAATTCTGTTGACTTTTACGACTACAGATCATACATTTGTGTGCCGGCAATTCATTACACTCATGAAATTTGGGACACGATCCTACAAGTTGAAACCCCAGAAGTAAGAACTGTAATAGTCAGTTAGGCTTGCAATTGATATTTTCTGTCAGCCATGCAGTAAACAATTTCTATCATATTCTAATTCACAGCAGATGGGTTGCACCTATACACAATGCACATTCAAAACAATGGTTTCTTCTGTCTCCACTGTTTGTTTAAGTTCTATCCAGCTATGATGTAGAATAAAGATACTTCAAACGCAGTGCTATGTATTTCCTATAGCTGTGAGACTCTATTAGAAGCTATCTGCCTCTCAACCATGGCAAGAACTTTAATGCCATTAATTCTTGCCATGTGCAATCTCACATCAGTTATGCAACTGAAAATGTTTCCATATTATGGAATCATAGAATGATTAGGGATCAGAAGGGACCTCAAAAGATCATCTAGTCCAATCCCCCTGCCACAGCAGGATCACCCAGACCAAGTTGCACAGGAACAGATCTACGCAGGTCTTGAATATCTCCAAAGAAAACTCCACAACCCTCCTGGGCAGTCTGTTCCAATGCTCTGTTACCCTTACTGACAAGAAGTGCCTTCTGATATTCATATGGGACCTCCCATGCTCCATGTTCCAATGCACCCGTTGCCCCTTGCCCTATTGCCAGATGATGTTGAGAAGAGCCTGGCTCCATCCTCCTGACACCCACCCCTCATATATTTATAGACATTAATGAAGCCACCCCTCAGCCTCCTCTTCTCCAAGCTGAAGAGACCCAGCTCCCCCAGCCTTTCCTTGGAAGGGAGGTCTTCTACTTCCTTCATCACCTTCATTGCTCTACGCTGGACACCCTCCAGGAGCTCTGTGTCCTTGAAATGAGGGGCCCAGAACTGGACACAGTACTCCAGATGCGGTCTCACTAGTGGAAAGTAGAGGGGGAGAAGAACCTCCCTTGATCTGCTAATTATTGCTCTTCAATGATATAATTTCTTGTACCATTGACTAAAATGTGAGAAAACATACAGCCTTTGATTACAAAAACTTACGTGGTTTTCCTCAAAATCTTAAATGTCTACCTTCTCTTGGCTGACATAATTGGAAAGAGGGATGGAATTCAAATATTTGGATAGAAACCTTAAATGGGGAATATATATGGTTTTTTTCTGCTGAGAAATTATTATCAGTCCTTATGATCAAGATGCAAAATAATAATTACAAGTGTATATATCTTCTGTTTTAAATTCAGTTAAGATGGAGATATCCTAGATGGCCAGCAAACAACATGAGAGATTATTTGTTAAGATATCATGAGTTTACAGGAATGTGGAAAAAAAAAGTCTTCTCTTGGGGCAAGAGTTAATAGCTTTTTTCCAGTTGTTTAGAACATAAGTCCAACTCATAAAAGCTACTTACAGTCCAATAACTTTGTTTTGGAAAATATTCAGGGATCACATTTTACTTGATTAACCACAGCTTTAAACCAAAAATACACTTCCTTGCTCTTATGTTCATTATTCTGTTAATTTAATCCACAATTGCAAAAAAAATAGCCTAATTTCCATTGTCGGGCTACAAATGCAGAAATCAAACAGGTTTTAAGGTAAACTGAAACTTTGCCATCAATCTGGTTTATGTTATAACTCATGACTACTTGATGAATACCGTTCCGAATAAGTTCCGTGCTTATTTTCACCAGACTTACGCAGCAATCTGCTGCTTTTTCCACTCAGATGAAAAATTAATAAATGCCATGAATTTGATGTACAACTTATCCTTCGGGCAATTCCAGTAGTTCAATTGGGTAATTACACAAAGCAATTCACATCTTCTCTGCTAGAGTCACTAACAAACTGTGGAGTCAAGTCGTAGAAACACAGAAGCGTTAGCGTGAGCTGCAGCGCTTTTGACCCTTTACACACAACAGAGCAGAGGTGCGCTAAGCACATCCACAGGAACCTCCAAACCATCCAAAATGCCTGGAGTTCAAAAAAATAAAATCAACCATCAGATACATGACTCGTACCATGAAGACTGATGTACATCTGCACCGTCCCAGTGCTTTCAACATGTTCCACTGCATGAAAACAGCCTTGGGCCAAAAATTTGTCAGTAGAATTAATACGATGGGACAAGTGCTGAACTTCTTGCTCACCTATAAATAGATGGAGCTAAACACACAATCCTAAAACACCATCTGAATATTTTCCAAGCAAATGTACAAAATAAATTAGGACAGGGACAAAGTGGAAAAACATGCAAGAAATCTTTGCTGAAACTAAAAAAGTCTTTTGCTTAACTCTGTGAGAATACACGGAAATCAAACTTAATAGTGTTTAGTCTGCTTCTACAGCATACACTCTGCTAAGGCTCAGATGCAATCAGACTTTTTTGTTTCATTTGCTTCACAGATCAAGTTGCCCTATAACATAAGGTCTGTAGTGGATAATCGAGTTTGTGCCATAGATAAAGCCAAAAGGTTTGCCATACAGAATAATAGAAAACAAAGCATAGGATAGTCATAGTCATAGGAGACAGGTAAGTCATAGGATGTTAGGGGTTGGAAGGGACCCAAGAGATCATCGAGTCCAACCCCCCTGCCGGAGCAGGACAAAACTATCTAACACAGATCGCAGAGGAACGCATCCAGGCGGGCCTTGAAAGTCCCCAGAGAAGGAGACTCCACGACCTCCCTGGGGAGTCTGTTCCAGTGCTCTGTGACCCTCACAGCAAAGAAGTTCCCCCTTGTGTTGAGGCGGAACCTCCTCTGCTGCAACTTACACCCATTGCTCCTTGTCCTATCACAGGGAGCAAGTGAAAAGAGCCTGTCCCCTCCCTCCTGGCCAGCCTTCAGGTACTTATAAACATTTATCAAATCTCCCCTAAGTCTTCTCTTCTCCAGACTAAAAAGCCCCAAGTCCCTCAGCCTCTCTTCATAAGCCATGCCCTCC
>VZRI01011326.1:168485-211062 GCA_013397515.1 Upupa epops
CCTCCTCAGCTTACTCACTAAAATTTCATGGGAGAGCATGACGCTGACTATACCTTTTAGAATAGTATTATTTAAAGTATTTAAATTCTTATTTAAATTCTTATTTAAAGTATTACTTTATAGTATCAGATACCTTTTCACACACAATAACTTATAACAAATTACTTTAATCACAGCAGCATTACCATGTGTAGGGTAGGCAGGGAGATCTACATATCTAACGGCCTAATTCATGTGGCAACTGATTGCAGAGAATAAGAAGAATTTCATCAGCTTAGATTCTAATAAAAGAAAAGGTCAAATTTCCTGTAGCTGTAAGTCAATTGTAGGAATGATTAAAGGTGCATCCACCTGCCTGGCAGAAGCTCCTAACCTCACCCATCACACCACCCGCCACAACCTGGCTCCTCTCCTTGGCCTCAGAGGGAATCAGGAACCTGCCAGCAATTAGCCTTAATGAGCCAGTAGTACTTTCCTGAGAGAGGTGTTGACAAGCCTAATTGCAGCAAGTAAGGGTAGATGCTTTGCTTCCCTGAGACAGAGCTGTAACTCCTGATTTGCCAGGAGTATCTGCAAAGCTCCTGCACAATACAAGTAAGTCTCCATATAGTAAAGATGCTGATCTTTACAGAATTCCTCAAGGGCCAAGTTTTAGTTCAGCACTTGGAAAATAGTAGGTATCTTAAGCACAGACAGTTTTCTTTAGTTTTTTTCAGTACTGATGTCTACTCTAAGTTTTGAGTAGCTTGCTCGCTGTCTAGTTAAAGCAGCAATATTTCTGTGAAACCAACACCTTGCATTTTACCTTTGTAGATAGTTTGTGATGTAGGTACATTAATTACACTGTAGTTACTCTGATTACAGTATGGTTCTAATTTTGATGTCTGTAATTGCTACCACTTCATAGAGCTAGACGCTTAATTTAATGCCTGAATTACTTTTAATTACCTCTTAAGTTTCTTACTTTCATATTTGATACATGCACTTAGTGAAAAATTCCACTATCAGAGGATTAACTTAATTACCTTATTTTCAGGTGAACTTTTCTTCTTGGGCAATTCCTAGTGATCTGTGTGCTGACATGTTTAGTCTCTAGCACCTTAGGCATTTTTGTGTTGAGAGTGGACTACTTTGATTGCCCACCCTTTATATCTGGTAACTGCAAACAGTTCTCAAGTTTCCTGAAGCTACATATGTGTCAGTGTGACAGAGATTCACTTAGATCATCATATAACACAACTTGACTGAAAGTCATCAGTTAAGCAGTGCAAAGACTTTATCAGGCTTTTCTTATTTCCTGAGTTTTGTATAGTCGAGAAATAAATCTTTTATACACAGTTCCGCCAGCAGTTGCTTTGTGATGCTGTGCAGTTTTCTCATAAATATATAAAATCCATTATTTTCATTGGTCTTCAGTGTACAAGCATACGGCTATCATACCGCTGAATTGCTTGAGTTAAATGAAAAAAAAAGATTTGTTCTAACCTCTGGGGCTAAATCCATGACTAGCATTTCATTTGTGTGGACCTGATCACATCCACTCAAAGCTGAAATAGTTTCAAACACAAGAGGGTCACCAATGATTTCAAATGAGGGACCTCTCCATAGCTCCTAAATGACAGTTATCTTCCATTGCTACAATGACAGCAACCTCAGTAGGTGTTCGTGAAAAGACCCATAATAATGCCACCCAGGCATTAGAAATTTTGAGCAAATAACAGACTAATTAGATTTGAGATTCACTCATTTTTATCTTTCTGACTAGGAAAAGGTCTATTGCATAATTTTATACGTGGACACAGCAATGTGGAGAAATTAATGCACTACAGGTTACAATACTGTAGGCACTTTGGATAATCAGCAGCGTTAGCTTATGTTCAGTGCAGCAAAATACTTTTCATTCATGGGATTTGGATTTACCTTGCAGTTTCTGAAAGTGGAATTTGACATCAAAAGACTAAAGCAGACTGTAAACGGTTCCAGGTCCTTTGTGGGGAGTACTATTCATTTTTACTCTATATGGTACGGTAAGTTGTTTCTTACCAAGACTTAGATACGAACATCAGAAAAATGCTTTTCTATACAGTGATTAAAATAAGTAGGAAAGTATAAAAACAGCATTTTTTTTCTAGAAGATTTAGAGGCTTACACAATTTTAAAATAAATGCCTAAATTCTGAATAGAGATCCATGCAGCTAATATCATTTAATAGCCCTGAGATGAGATGCATTAGCCGTTTTATGTGAATGTCTAGGAAACAACTTCTACTCCTCCCAAGAGAGCAAGAGACTGAACTCAGGTAGAGGTTTTCTGTGTGAGTTGTTCCATTGACTTTGGTAACGCTGATCAAATGCATAAAGTTAAACACTTTTTTAGGAGTAAAGTTCCTGATACCTACTAATAAGAGATATGACAATGTACAATATAAAAAGGAAATTAAACGTTACAGTCTGCTACAAAAACAAATGAGGTGAGCTTCTTTACAGAGAGAATACCTGCAATTCTGAATGAGGCCACCAGAAACAGCAAGAACTTAACCCTCCAGAAAACCACCTCAAAATTGTGAGGCAGTGATAGATAGTGTCTAGGCTGAAAGAATAGAAAATCTCAGAGAAGCAGCAGTCTGAGTTTGCCTGTCTTTCCTGTTTGGTGACCAGCATCATCTGAGCACAGTGCTGTGTTTGATGGCAAACTCTCGCAGCTACCCAAATCCCTTGCACACAGCATTCTTGATAAGTATCTAAAATTGTTTTACCAGTGTTAATGTGCAAGTTAATTGAAGGTCTTATATGAATCCATACACTCTACTGAAAATTGATTAAAATAGCTGTATGAAAAGTACTCTCAGCCAGCACTCTCTTACTCTGTTGATTAGGTTCTTGATGAGATTCCAAAAAGAAGAGAAGGAAATTAAGGATCAAAATGGCACTGAAAAGAAAAATCCAGTGATGCAATTTACTGCTCTTCTCCAAGGTGCATCCTGTGTGTATGAAGATGTACAGAAGCATATCATATATAAAGACAAGGCCCCTGTGGCTGTTCATTCACCTTCCACATTTCATTCTTCTCACAATTCATTCTTCAAATACTGTCAAAGCAAAGAAGAATGATGCTACGGTACACCAAGTGCTAGAACTTTTTGCTCTACTGATTTTTGTTGAGTAAATGTTTAGATTGCTGATACTCAGTTATTTAGTGCTACTAATCTGTTTCACAAAAAGCATTTATTTTTCACTTGTTGCAGAAATACAGGCTTTTTATAGGATTTGCAAGTTTGTTACTACAGTGTCCTGATTCTGTATTAGGTGTCCCAGCTTAATGTTAACTACCTGTCCAACAGCTTGCATAGCTCATAATCACAGAGACTATGTCTAAGGTTTCTAATGCTTACTTGGTCAGTAGTTCAAATAACAGCTTCTATATTTGTAATTAAACTGGTGCCTCACAACCCTAACGTAATCTGAAATTGCTAAAACATTAGTGGCCTCTCTGTAGTGGGCTTTTTGTTGTTGAAGATAGTACTTCTTCATGAGAAGATAAAAAGTATATTGTTATGACTAGTCAAAGTTATAACCTGAATTAGATCTTCAGGTCTGAACCACTGAACTGATTCATTTTTTTTCTTCAATAGATGACAGAGGTGAGAGATGGATGTGGCATGAGGCACTGGGCGTCTTTAACGATAAATCCTGCCTGTGCTGGTCTAAAAGAAACACTGACCTCTGCTTGAAGTTTCTGTGTCCTTTGTAAACTAATGGCAATAAAAATGAGAAAAGACGACATTTGTAAAGGTGTTTAATTGCTCAGGTATCTGTGGAACCAGATTTCCATCATATTGTACCTTTCTGTTCTCATTGGCAGTAGCCAGAGAAGAAAAAGAAACATCACAACACAGTAGCTATCCTTTTTAAAAATACATATGCATATCCATACATACCTGTAGATGATCGAGACATGCACGCACACACATGCTTTACTCATTGGTTCTGTATGACAAGTTCTTTCTTTGCTTGTGTATGTAGAAATAAATACCAGCAGGCATTGCTGAGCCTTGCAGCCTTTTCTAACTGAACTAGATTTCAGATATATTTACATAGCTGATTCAGATCATCTTTTGCAAGGCTTTTTACTGGATATAAGCCTCACAGCCTACTGAAAAATAATCAGAGTGGGACCTTAAAACACACATAGGATTAGGCTTAGAAGAAAAATTCACAAAACTATGTATCCTAAATTATCTCTTAGCATTTCATTAGCTCAGTAGAGAACATTAAACAAATAGTTTTAATGGGAAAGCTAATTTATTTGCAGGAGTAGAGTTATCATGAAAACATTACCCTAATTTTTAATGTAGTATGGTATTTTTAATTAGGTTTGAATCTTTAACTGTCTTTTTAACTGTCTTCCACAAATCCTTTTACTATGCAGCCCATACATTTTTTAATTAAATTGGATTTTTTTTTAGGTAACTACTTTCTACATGAATTGTTAATGTAAAATTTACATTCGGGATATGAATAAAGATACTGACTCAAAACTATGCAATTTGTTTGATGCTACCCTGCCATCCACCATTTTTTAAGGTTACATACAAATTTTTAAATCTCTAAGCACAAAAGAATACTTGAGATATTTTAATATAAGCAGATGAGAGATAGTTTTTTCCATGCATCTAACAAAATTTGAGTTGAGAAAGGATTCCCTGTACCATTGTGTCATAAACCACACGGTTGTGTGAACTCTTTATGCGACTTTGGTAACGATCGACGCAATCTGGCCAGATTTTTTACCTTTTCACATGGTGAGTGGTGCACTGACCAGGGGTCTTCCAAATAATAATTTACATGCCTTATCTAGGCAAGGGTTTTTAAATTTCAGAGGGTTTAGACAAACAAGCACGTGCTCAGCTTTCAGAATGACTTCAGCAGATAGATCCAATTTTTTGTAGGTAACTCCCACTTTGGTAAGCTGTGTTTACCTCTCCAAGATCACATTGCTGTTTTCATACAATCAGACAGATATTTGTGTGAAAACAATTAAAAAGGAAAGAAGGTGTTTCCGGTTTACAGGGGAGAATACATTTCATCACCAATCAACCTGAATCTAGTCCTCACCTTACTCTATTCCAATAGTTCATGTAAATAAACAATTCATAGAATCACTAGGGATCAGAAGGGGACCTCAAAAGATCATCTAGTCCAATCCCCTTGCCACAGCAGGACCACCTAGACCAAGTTGCACAGGAACACATCCAGGCAGGTCTGGAATGTCTCCAGAGAAGGAGACTCCACAACCCTCCTGGGCAGCCTGTTCCAATGCTCCGTTACCCTCACTGTGAAGAAATTTCTTCTGATATTCCTATGGAACCCAGGATACTGTTTGCCCTCTTGGCTACAAGAGCACATTACTGGCTCATAATCATCCTGCTGTCCAGTAGGACCCCCAGGTCTCTTTCTCCTACACTGCTGTCCCACAGGTCAGTCCCCAACCTATCCTGGTCCCTGAGGTTGTTCTTGCACAGATCAAAGAGTCTACACTTACCCTTGTACCTCATTTAATTTCTCTCTGCTCAGCTCTCTAGCCTGTCCAGGTCTCGCTGAATGGCAGCACATACTGCTGGGTTGTTGGCGACACCACCCAGCTCTGTGTCATCAGCAAACTTTGTGACAGTGCACCCCAATCCCTCATCCAAGTCATTAATAAATGGGTTGAGTAGGACCGATCCCAGTACTGATCCTTGGGGGGAAACCTGTTATTTTTGTTCAGGGAAAACATGGTAACTGACACTAAATCAAACAGTTTCAGTTCTGTGCAAAAAAGAAAAAAGTATGAAGAATATGTATATGGAGCAGCCACCTTAAAAATTCTCATCTAGATTGCTTATTCCACAGCCATGTGATTGCTCATAAAACTGCACTGGGTATTTAAAGGTGTTTAACAAGGTTATAAAGATAGGATATTATTGATTAAATGACTGTACATTCCCTTATTTTCTAATTTGCCGTTATTTTTCCATGGACTTAATTCTGCAATACCAGCACAGGTTCTGAGGAACTGGAATAGGATGATGTTGCTCAGTCATGCTGCAGCAGGACATAAACAGGCAATGGCACAGGCCACAGAGTGGCTTTGGGACATTTCTAGTATGATTTTCTATTCCTCTATGTTGTCAAGGTGACTTGAAGGTTGTGCAGTGTTATGCAAATACAGGACAGTCCTTTGGGGACCTAATGGAACCATAAGAGAGTTCCAGGAAAACCAGCTGAACCAAGAGAAAAATTAATTCATCCCTCTAGGTAGGACAATGGGCTTCAATTCCTGTAGTTTCCAAAATCTGGGTTTCCTCATCATATTCTGGAATTTTTAAATGCATCTTAATAACAATAAAAAAAACCTTTCTGAAACAATAAACATCATTGTGTTACTACAAAGATGCAGAATATTTTTAATTATAGCTGTCATTCAAGGTGTAGCATCAGTAGGTCCTCAAGGGCTGACCTTCAAGTCACCGATTATAAACAAGCAAGCCTGATTCTATTATTCCCACTAAGTCTGATTCTACTATTCCCACCAAGTCTGCACATCTCTGTTCCTCAAGGGAATTTAGCAGAAATCCATAGATCTGTTCTTTGACATTTCTATCAAACACTGTTTCCATCATTTATTACTAACAGTGCTACAAACATCTGAAAGAAGGTTTAATCAAAGCAATCCTCTATCTTCACTAACATTTGCTAGCTATGTATTAAATGCTTCAAAACTTACCTCAACATTTGGTCTCAAAACTGAAAAAATAGGTTTTTAAGGTTTCCAGTTCTTCTACTCTGGACTTGTACTTCAAGAAAAGTGTAAGAAAAAAATATCAATCAATCAAGGACTGAAAAAATAATAAGTAGGCGAAAATGATAGGCTTAAACGAGCAAACAGATTTCTTCCTGAGACTCTAAGGTTCTCTCAGACTCTGTGTTTTCATTTTAGCCAAGGAACTTCAGGAAAGTATGAAAAGAAGATGGGGCTCTGACACACTGCAACAAATTCGTCTAATATTATCACAGTTTCTGAAAGTTTAAGACCACAAAGAAAGAAGCAAGTCAAACTCAGAACACTCTACAAACCAGTCAGGTGGTTTGTTTGTCACTGATGCCATTGAAGGGAGGTGTGTGTCACTGCATACTGGAAAGTAATTCTGCTCCTCCTACAGTTGTGTTCTGTACTGCTTCTTCACATAGCTAATGTTTTGAATGGAGATATTTAACTTGCAAAAATAATGAGAAAGATCAATCAATGTTTGTGTATTTGAGTAGGAACAAATGTACCCAAATATATACCTCTGGAAAACCCTCATTAGAGAAGCACAGCTCTTCCACAGAGCTGATTATTAGTATCCGTCACTTTATCAGTGACATCAGAAACATGAATGTATAGGAGAGATGAAGCAGTTTAAAAGTTCACACGGTAATCCAGCATCCAAACTGGAGATTATACCCAAGAGGACTGATTTCATCATCTTCAAACTATTGTTAGACCACTCTCACCACATGTTGATAATGTATGAAGTAGTTTAAAACAGTAAAAATTAAAAGTGCTGTTCAGGGGAACATCAAATATTCATGCTCAGTTGTGCACCAAATTCATGTATAAGCCATCATTTCAAGAGGGAGGTCCAGAACATCATCACTCCAAACACACATCCACATCATCTGTGTGGCACTCCATTCCCGATCCCTAACAAACTAAAGTAAATTAAAAATGGAAAAAAAAATTTAGCCTGAAATAGTTATTACAGAAACACCTTATGAGTTTTTATAATACTTAAAACTCTGTAGTCTGTATTTATCCAATTTTAACCCCGAGCTGAGGTCAAACTTTCCCAGAAGGAGAATTCAAAACCTCTGTCAGATGGAGGAGGTCAGTATAGATGAGTGGAGCTTTCACAAATGCACATGTCTGTAGAAGATCATCAGAACTGATGATGTGCTCCTGTGCAGTTTGGTCTAGGTGATCCTGCTGTGGCAAGGGGATTGGACTGGATGATCTTTCAAGGTCCTTTCCAATCGCTAATGATTCTATGACTCGGGGCATGGACTCCAGGAAAGTGCCGTGAATAGATTTCAGGTCAGCAGAAACATACTCCTGTGCTGCTACAGGATCATGACATGACCCAGCTCATCTTGACACATCCTGTGAGCATAGAGAAAATGTAGTTCTGTGTATCAATGTTTGAGAAGCCACCACATTTCAAGCAAATTATTTATTTCCTTCCACATAGCCACAAGTGAAAGTTGCAGCATAGCCTATAAAGCACATTTCTTTTAAATAACATTTCTATCAGACATGAGCTCAGTGCTGTCTGTTTTTCAGACAGATGAGTCCAAACTCATTAGAACTTAATTATTTACACTCAGTTCCTCCATCAGACTTCAAATGAAATAAAAGCAACATTAAGAGTAAGGCTCTGAAATGTTTCCTGATACTTTTTTCCAATAAATTTTACCACTCAAAGCTATCTAAATACCCATGAGATAATTCTGTGGTCCCAGCAGCATAGCATTCGAGCAAATGGCAGTCTCAACTCCCTCAAAATGCACCTACTTCCTTTTGAGATACACACCATGAGAGGAAAAGGCAAAAATTTTCCACTGCAACTGCACAAACTACTGAATCATCCCACATAGAAGTGATAATTTTCCTCACATCACACTCACAGCAGACATGCAACAGTGTTTTACACCTAAAAGGATTGTCAGAAGTCACTGAAAGCAAGAAACTCAGACTACTCTAAAAATTCCAGTTTTACCTTCAAAAGAAAAAGTCTTTAACAGACTGAGCTAGAACTACAGGGCAAGTAAAAAAAGCACATTATTAATTCAAATTATAAGCATGGCAATACAGTACAGTTACATTATAGATCTACATACAGGGTACATTGCTACTGATTTTATAGAGCCTGAATTTCAACTATACAGGAGGAAAAACTGTTTCATCCATATCTTCTTATGGTTTGCTGTGAGACTTACTTTACTGCTTGTATTAAGCTGGACGTATTGACATTGATATTAATCCTCTGAGTAAGGCATTCTTTGAATGCATTAGGCTTTCTATAAATAATGCTGTTTAGGAGCCCCTTCCTTCCTGAAGTAAAAAGCTTGATAGATGAGCTCAGGCTGTGATCAAAAACATACTACACATCCCCAAATATTTCAAAGGTTACACACTGCACCCAGACCTCCTAGTAACAGGACAACACCTTAAGAGGACAAGAAAACTCCCTTCTTTTCAAATACCTTTCCTAAAAGGCTAGACGTAGCTCAGCAACTAAACTTCAGTGGAAGCTAGAGTTTTCTGCCTTTGGAAATGCTACTCTTCCCTACCTCAACAGATGTGTGTGATTTAAATCAGAACTTGGGGAAGATATTTTATTTCAGTTACTTTTATGCTACATTTCATAGAAAATAAGTGTAAGATTACACAACCAGCACTGCTGCTTGCATCCCCGGGAATGAGGCGGCATCAGCTACAAAACAAGTGTTCATGGAATTAATTTTTTTTCCACAAATGTTACTAGATGCAAAATCTATCACAGACCAGGCAACAATATAAGCCCTATAAATATCTCTCAGTACCCAGAGCAGAGACATCGCAATGCATTAGATGCACCACAGTTTGGAACCTTTTCTTGCAGGAACATCCTTGCAGGAAAAGAAGAGTTTTAAGTCATTACTGTCTCTAACTATTGGGTTCTTTTACCTCTCTTCTTCCACTTAAACCAAGTTACCTCCCTTTCAAGAGGAATTGCACCAATTGAACATTAAAAGTTATGTTTCTGAGCTGTGACTAAGTAATAGTTTGTGCTTTGTTAAATCATATTTTCTAAATCCCAACAGAACACATTCAATGATGGATGGTAAGTAGTCCAAGATAAATACAAGGGGCTTTTTTTCCTCTTTAACATCATCTACCATCTGCTACAGTTCCCTTCCTTCCCTCCAGATATTAGTGGGGTTAGTTTCACAGAAAGAATGAAAAATATAGATTCATTAAAAAGAGACAGTAGAAAGACAGCAGTTTACTAGAAAAGCAGAAGAGTTCTGTATGTAATGCCTTGTGGGAGCTTTTAGGGCTGCAGGTAAAAATTTTTGGACGGAAACCTTATTGTGACAGGACACCCGAGAGAGGGTCCAGGCGCTTTGCACAGACTTGCAAGTTTTGACAAGAGATTTATTTTGTCTATTGGAAAAAATAATAAGATCAGATTTTGTAGAAGCAGCTTTGGTGAAGACTGTCATGGAAAACAATGCTAAAACATCCCAGCGCTTTCCAACAGCCTCTCTTCAGCTTTGCACAACTTTACATACCTTTTTCTAAGATTGAAATCTTTGTCCTACCAAAATCAATGACAAAGACGGTCATCAAATCTAGAAGAAATGAAACCTTAGAAGCCTGTCTTCTGTAAGAGGGAAGTCATGGAATGAGACACACAGGTATCAAGAGCTCCTCACAAGACAGTTGGTTTGACTGTTCCTGAGAAAATTCCCTTCCATGTGATAATTCAGACCAAAAAAAAGACAAGATGTACCCATATAGATTTGTCTTTACAATTTCTCAAGCAAGGGTGTTTAGCTCAGGATAACTATTAGATCAATCAGGAATAGGAAAAAAAATCTAATCTTGCTATGAGGATAACATCATATCCAAGAGAAGATATTGTTGACTTTCTTACTGCCCCATAATGATACAGCAGGAGCATTTCAATGTTCACGCAGGTAGAGATACACGCAACTGTCTGTGCAGCTACACCTCCAAGTAGCAAAGAACTGGATGTAACTGGAAGAAGAAAAATCACCTCTGATTTTAAAGTAATGAAAGTGTTTCATCATACGCACAACAGGTCCACAATAGAAAGACAGGCTTGTACACTCAACACCACACCAACCCCCGCCCCCCCTTCTACAAACCTGAAGTTAACACCTGATTTGTGAAGGCTGCCTATTAATTAACATTTCCACAGAAAGTACACACTGAAGACACAGCAGGCAGCAGCCACACTATAGTGTGCAACACAGCAGGCAGCAGCCATGCTATAGTATGCAGGCAGGGTTGTGGACACACCAGCTGCCAGCCTACAGTTCTAGCTGCTGCACAGACTGAACCCTTTCCCTCCACAGGATTCAATATAGTCCCCACCCTCTAAACAGCCACTATTTTTACACAGAACACTCCTGATGTTTATGTTGTCAAATCTTCTGTCAAATTCAGATGGAATTAGCCAACAGGTTCAAAAGCTTTGGGAGAATTGGACACAACCACACATGTTTTAGCTCCTTAGAAAACCATGCTAGGGGTTTTGTAAAAATGGAAGCAGTTTAGAGAACTGCAAAAACACAACAATGTTCATCAGAGCCTGTAAGAGATAGAGCACTAAACATGGTGTGTGCCACCAGGTCAAGGCAGTTTAACAGTTTATGTCATTACTTTTGTACTTAGCAAGCACTCGTACATAGAAACATAAGAGTCATTTAGTTTGGAACACTTTTCAGTTCATCAAGTACAACAATCAATCTAATTTTGCCAAGCCCACCGATAAACCATGTCCTTAAGCTCCTTGTTTGCATGACTTTTGAACAATTCCAGGGTTAGCAATATATGGCAGCAGGACAGGTGGCACCAACAGGTCTGATTCTGTCTTTGATATTACACTGGAAAAGAGGTACAATGTTGTTACCACTACATCTTCGTAAATGTAGTGACTCTGCTATGCACAGTCTTATGAGCTGACAGGCTTGAAGTGGAATCTCTTCAATAAAAAGATACTCTATCTTCTCTTAATGTCCTGTCATCTGAGTCTGAAAGGCAATGATCATTACGGCAGTTTTAAATGATGTGGCACATGTAGCATCTGGATTTATACTCCCAAACTGGGAAAACAGAAAAATATCCGGCATGTGTGAAGATTATGGTCTGCAGAAGGAAGGGAGTTTGTATAATCTAATTAAAATACTGAATAACAGATAAAATTGATCCATTTACAACATTCATAAAGTACCAGATCCAGAGGGTCTACGTGCAACTAGCAAATCGATTAACACCAACAGTTATTAAAGCATAAGACAACAACAATTTTAAACTAGAAAGGCATCTAAAATGAGTTTCTCACTCAGTTGCTTCTTAAAAATTAAAGACAATAAAGATGCAATAAAAAAAAAAAACAAACAGTGGTCAACAAAGGAAAAGCATAAAGGATGCAGAAGCCATCTTGTTATTGACGTTTTCTTACAGTTTGCTCTCAGATATGAATAACATTTTAAAAACCTTATTGATATATCCAGTTAGCCCACTTTCAGAGTTCAATAAATTATTTGAAGTCTCTGTATTTCCCTGTAACTTAAATTTCCTCCTTCAATAAGTAGCATTCCAATTGTGTTCTTTGAAGAGGTCTTGTGCCTTCATACTGTTGGAAAAAGCATATGCACAGAATGAAACATCCTCTGTTTTCTACAATCTTCCAAGGTTTCTTCCACAACTATAAGAAGCACCTAACTAACTATTTCTGTTAGAAGCAACAACTGGGGTCAACAATTCACACTAAACATATGAGAAGAAATCTCTGAAAATTTGAAGTGCTCTACAGGGTTCACATTAGGTGCCCATTACATAGATCTCAACAGAACTACAAACTAGGGAAATTAAGTATGGAAACAAAAAAGCTGGTTTATAACCACCTTCATGAATTTGAAATATTGGGGCACATTTATATGTACAAATGGTATCTGCATTTGTCTATTACCTGTTACACAGCAAATAAAACACAGTATAAATAGCTCCCTACAAGCAAAGGGAAGACAAAAATAAGGGGGAAAAAGTCAACTACTGAAGATCCTTGTAATAAATGGGTGTGGTGCTTTTCAACAGCAAATGTCTTAAACCCAATGCAATCAGTGATGACGATTTAATACAATACCTTTTTAAATATTGCTGATGTCTCTCTCCAGTATTACAGCCTTGGTATTTGGTACTCCTCTTCAAAAGAGGAGAGAGGGGAAAAGAAAGCAGTTTCCCACTGGTAAAAATGAGAAATAGTTTGCAGAGGAATAGAAGTTCAGAATAAGCAAAACTTACATAAACAATAACAAAGAATAATTCAAAGTATGAAGAAACAGACAAAGGATTGTGAAAGCAACTTAAAACTTTTCATATGTAGCAGTAATTTTAATTCCTTGGCTTTAAATTGAATAAACTCAAGTCTGTGTGTACAATGAAAGAGAAGATTCTAATGAAAAAAATCATAAACCCTATCATATTGCCCTGAAATTGGTCTGACTGGATGTCATCTGAGAATGCCTTTTCCAGGTGTCACCAGAAGCGTGTAGACCATCACCAGTGGAGAATGTATCCAGAATATCTCCATATTCTGTGGGTTGCTGCAATACCAGCCACACATGTTCCTGTGGGACCCTGTACACCTGATCTGTCAGGTCACAACCACCAGGAAACACCATGCACTGTAGATGATTACTGGTTCACCACATACTCTCTTAATGTAACATTCTGTGGAAAAACTTAACTCATTACAACTCATCATGAAACCACATTCTAGATTTCTGTCATCTAAACACTAATACAATGGTTCACTCTTGTCACCAAAAAAAATAAGCAGCTGACAACAGCTTTAAATGGAATCCACACAAAACTGGATTAGGTCTTATAAAAATGCTCAAATAGAGCTGACTTGCAGTTACTGTTATTCTAGAAGGGAGTCACAGCACTGGCCAGAAGTCTACTGGTGCCTGCAAGTTAGATACTTGTACTGGTTATCATCTTTTTCCCCAGAAAGAAAAAATACCTGAAGTCTGCCCAAGCAGCTCAGCATAACTCAGGTGCTGCTTCTGCAATATGGCCAAAAATCAAGTCAAGTTCATTTACCTGTGGTAAGTCTCTGACAAGCCCTACAGCACAATATTCTCTAGCAATGTAACAGCAAAACAGAGTGGTAATGGCAATCACTGTAAAAACTTAATGACTCAGATGTTTATGGGACAGTGGGAAGTCTGTAATTATGGAAAGGTGAAAAAGATCAGTGGAAAGTAACTCAGCTTCTTTATTTCTGTAATATTTAAAATAGCAATGGAAGCTTAAAGGTGTTTTTCTAAGGTCTCTGAATGAAATAAAAATCCACCAGGAAGCACAGAAGTCTGTAAAAAACCTGTTACTGAAATACTACTTCTTCCAAATTTATCTGAAGTTAGTTCTAATATCTGTCATCCTTTTACTGTGAGAAGCCTAACACAGCTGCATATATAATTAATGTTATCAGCGTAACAGAAGCCTGTGTGGAAAGTGCGCCCTTCCTAGTGGGCTGAATCAAGAGAAGGACCATTTTTTAAAAACATTACAGTATCACAGTATCACACTAATGATGAGGCTGGAGAAGACCTTAAAGATCATCCAGTCCAACCTAAATCCTAACATCTAGATCATGTCACTCAGCACTTCATCCAGATTTAGCTGTATTTTCCTATAATCTTAAAATCCAGAATATTTTACAGGTCTGTTTATCAGAATACCTGAACCTTAAAGGGAAAGTATGATACTTGCTAAGAGCTATCTGCATCAAAACGACTCAATCAGCTGATGAAAACCTACAGGAAAAAAACTAAACAAAAAAGCCCGTGTTGCAAATGTTTTGCATTGGCTCTCAACAGCAAACAAGAAAAGCCCAATACACATGCACATAAAGCAAGATTCTTTAAAAGTTCCCTTAGCCTTCATGGTAAATAAGAGAGATTCATTCTACTATGATGTGTGCAATTTGACTGGCACAGTAAAATGGTTTTGCAAGTGAAAAAGGCTTCTGTTTTGGAAAAAAAAAAAGAAAGTTGCCTCATCAAAACCAGGAGAAAGAACTGAAGGTCAGAACAATGAATCATCTTCCTAAGGCAGAGTCACACGGAAGAGACCTTGAAAGCCTCAGGCAGTTACTTACAAGCATTTGAAAGTAGAAAAAAAAGGGGAAAAAAATCACATCAATGAAAATTGTCTGAAAATAAGCACCAATTGTCTGTCTGGTTTTGGAGTTATTGTACTTCTGCAGTATATCACGAAGATGGGTGATTATAACAAATTATTGTAAAAGACAGTCTTCTAGGGAAGTATTGAGACATATTGATTGGTTAGTAAGTGTACAAAAGATGAGGAAAAGATCAGAAATGAAGAGCTGTAAAGAGAGAGCATAAATTAAAATAATACACTCATAACGTTTTTGTTTAAAGTTGATCCTATGTTAATGAAACTAAAACACCTTCTTTGCACAAGGAACGTGTTTTTTCTTTGCTGGTAACAAGCAAAAAGCAATCTTTCCCTCTCCTCTGATTTAGTCTCTGGCAAGGAGTGCTGCACAGACTCACAGTCAAATCAATGGAAAAAGTCCCAGTGACCATAGAAAAAATCCTTGCAGATCCACTGGGTAAGTTGACTGTCTTGTAAAACTTCTGTGATGTAACTGTCTTGTAAACCTTCTGTGTCTGTAACCATCAACACCACAGAAACACATACACATGGGATTTACCATCTGTGATCAGACACAGATGTATCAACTAATAAAAGAAGGATTTAGTTTGAGGAAGAGGAGGCTGAGAGGAGACCTCATTGCTCTCTACAGCTACCTGAAAGGATGTTGTGGAGACGTTAGAGCTGGTCTCTTCTCACAAGCAATTAGTGATAGAACAAGAAGGAATGGGTTCAAACTAAAACAGGGTAGGTCTAGATGTGACATTAGGAAAAGTTTTTTCACAGAAAGAGTGGTCAGTCAGTGGAACAGGGATATGGTTTAAGGATGAACTTCATAGAGCAGGACTGATGGCTGGATTTGATGATCCCAATGGCCTTTTCCAACTAGGATGATTCTATGATAATCAATTCTCATGAAGCCAGGTCAGCAAGACAGCATACGGCTTGTAGATGCTCCAGTTCAGAACCATGGCTGCTAGCCTGAGACCAAAAGAATCAATTATTCTACAGTATCAATGTTTACAGACAATGGGCAGCCCTGTACCACATTTCTCATCTGCAAAATAAATGCTACAAAAAAATTTGGAAAAGTAGCAGAAATTCTTTGGGGTTCAATAGGAGTTAAGATGGAAGCAAGCATTCATTGTAATTAAGCTTATTTGTAAGAATTCACCTGCATTTATACTCCTTTACTGAACTTCCCTTTCATTTTTACTGTCTCTTCTCATATCCCTGTTTGCATCATCATATATCATATTTTGAGTTACTAAAGCATAGCTTTGTTGCCATCGTTATATCACAGCATCCTCATTGAAATGTATGAGAAAACTGATTTTAATCAACTAATCTGAATTTAACTGAATCTGGATCATAAACAGTACACACAAGTCGCATTAGAGTGAAAAAAGTAGGGTCAGAAGATAAGGACATAATCCCCAAGATTTTGGAAAAACGGCTTTCCTTTCCAACACTCCTTAAAATCAATTGTATTTTCTGCAATTTATATTTCTACCAATTATCTAAACACTAACCTAAGCAACCAAACCAGGTTTTCCTTTTTATTTTCACTTGTATATGTATTTGATTTGCAGTATTTTTAGAGTATTTTTAGAGTAGCAATTGTTTGCACAAAGATAACAGTATTGCTTAGAAGAGCAAGGACAGCGTAACCTGGTAAAGCTTCAACAGAATTTCATAATTAAATAGATAACATTAAATTTTATATGACATTGCAAAGATTTCAATGTATATATAGTTAGCTACAGAAAAGTAACTAACTAGCAGAAGAGATGCATGTGACACATAGCTGTACGGCTAAAGCATTTAAACACTATTGCCTACCACATTTATTGTAATACACCAATAACAAAAAAAAAGACTTTCATGGCAAAGTTGTTTCCACACAGAAGTCTCAATACATTTTTAATAAATTAATCATATCTATTATCATGCAGACTAATGGCACACCCAAATGAGAGTCTCTCTATGACCTCTCCTACAATCAAGTAATGATACAAGCACAAAAGGGAAGAAAAAGCCTAAGGGTTGAGACCTCAGTTTTCTAAAGTCACTGAGCAACAGATGTGAAAAGGAGATGTTTCTTCATATCCTGAATATTGTTGTTTCTGTCAAGTAAAAATATTCAGTGCTCCAAAGCAGGCCAAAGAGCCAGGAATACATTCTGAATATCAAAATATCTTGGCTTAATTTCAATATTAGGCACATGCTTTTCCCTATGACTTAAAAGCTGTTTCAAACTTTAAGCACTGTAACCAATATTTAAGCATTCTCATTGAGTCAGTTACACCAATAAACATTTGTCTTCATTGCAAATAGTTTGTACTTGGAATCTATCTCCATTTGAAAATTAGTTTCTCCATAATTTATTCTCCCTTTCAAAGCATGTTTCAGTCATGGTGATTTTCTTCAAAGTGTACAGTAAGTGCAAGAGCTCAAGAAATTCTTTTCTATAGTAAACAAACTAAAGTAAGCTGAGCAAAGTAAGAGGACAAAATACACTTAAAGCACTCTTCACACAAGAGACAAGCATACGTACAGCATCCTGAAATGGATCAGAGAAAGTAAAGTACCTTGCTCTGATGATCAAACTTCAAAAGAAGTATAATAACTGTTCTCACAGTTCTAATACTTGGATCTCATTCAGCCACAGATGTGGCACTGATAACATTGTAATATTATTCCCATACCCTTTCAAAATGTCTTGTCTAGTGCTAATCTCCCATTCACCACACCTTTAGCCTTTGTTGCAGCATAAAGACCACAAACACACTCCCTGCAGACCATAATGAGAACTGGTGAAAAAGTTTTTTCTTTTTCCAATTGGGTATCACCTTTGTCACAGACAGATTACTCTGTGTCACCTGGTAACACTCAGAGTTACACGGTTTTAAAAAATGTGTTACCTACGCAACACTACTTTGACTTTTCAGTGTTCTGGCACATGTTGCTCTTTCAAAGCTCCTCTCTTTATAACTTTCCTTGATAAGGCTACTTTCCCTTTTGGATACCAATTAATGAATATGAAGCCTGTGTAACAGCTCTGTACAGCAATGAAAAGGCTGCAGTTGATGTTAAAATGAGGGTGGAGTGTACTTTGAATGTCTTCTCAGTCTTCACATTCCCAGTGGGATAATAAAGCAGTTAAAAAAGACAGCAGTGGAATGGCTACTCAATCAAATTACAGCATGTAGAAAAGGTCAAAGCAGTAGAGAACAATGATATAATTCACAGATTATACAAGATATTAACATTCTGATATGACACTCTTTAGGGAAAAAAAGATTATAACAAGTACAGAAAATGGCAGGACATTAATCTATTCCCATGACAACATTTGTATCCAAACTGGAAAATGTAGAGCTGCAACCTTTGTCAAATCTTTGCTATAGATTGGTGAAGTGGCTTAATTTTGGATACTACATATTGAAACTTTGTCAATAAGTTCTGTTTATATTTAATGGAACTGGGTAAGTTCAATAACATGTTATATTTCTAAGGTTATACACAATTTCATTGTAACAGTCTTCAACAAGCAATTGCTTGTGCCCTGTACAAACCTGAACAGATACTAATGAGTTTAAAGTATATGTAGTAGACATACAAACAAGCACACTTGAATACATACAACTATTATCATCAAACTTACTATTTGTACCCCTGTAGGACCTAAATATGTTAGTTAAGATTAAGGAACCACCACCTTTGCTATGGTGGAAGGAAAGAAATGGCCATCTTCACCCCTAACTGTTTACAGATCCAACCTGACAGACATGAGTGGAACAGATGCAGCAGTAAGGACAGTAAAGACATTAGAAACCCAAAGTGAGAAGCTTCATGAAAAGCAGAGAAATCAGAAGGAAAATTCCTCCTTCTTGAACAAGCATCACATCAAGCCTTTGATCACTCTAATTCCTTTTTATATAATTGTTTTGACTTTCGTGATTCTAATGAATAACAGTAATGACGATACTGGGACTCACCCTAGCCATTAACTCAATTCTTGTGTCTCAAAACAGAAAAATACTCTGTAAAACAATTAGATTAAAAAAAGTATTGGCTGCAATACAGTGGAAAAGACATTTGCAGCAGCAGCATTTAGAACAAGTCCTCTTTCACTGAGGCAAGCCATGGGAAATATCTGGAAAAGATAATTGCTCCAGAATTTAGAACTGAAAGAAACACTGAGGTTGTACAGTAGATTTACTTGGTACTAGTTTGATTTTTAATAGTTAAAGTGTTCAGAATAGTTGTCTGGGGAATACCTGAAGTCCAGCTTTCCATTAACAACATACCTTCATCTTTGACTGAGCAGTAGCATTAAAGACGGTTGTAAAATTTTAAGTCAGAAAGGACATGAGGTACAAAAGGACTCCTTGTCTGCCAGCGTGACAATCCTAATACAAATGTCAATTTTAGGTTCCATTATCTTTGGTGATTACAGGTCAGTTTGTACATCCAAAAAGCCCACTTTCCAAGTGGTTTGAGTTCATGCCCTTTTATCATGGACACTTCCCTGTGGGGAAAAAAGGTCACAAATGTAACCATAAAGAATAATGTGTTTGATGATGTAACATGCCAGCTTTATCTTCTTTTTCCTGTCTATATAGCCCCAGTAGGTGAGACAGTTATCTGTCCGTTTTGCAGCCAAATCTCAGAGGGATTTCTGATCCAGACTTTTTGCTTAGCCCACAACCGTGAATTATTTGTTCTTATTTCTTGCCACCTTCTTTTGTACTTCAGACCCAAAAAAGCCCTCACCGTAGCTCAAAGATATACTCTGGTAGCTTCAAAGCTTCAAAGATATACTCTGCTAAACACTGAACTGTTGTGGCCCTTAAAAGGATCTGCTCCTGTAGTATCATTAAATTATATTTTCAAGCTAAATATTTAACAGAGTTTCTCATTTTTTTAGAGATTGTTAAACATTTAAATCCTTGCTCATGTAGAACATCCAAGAGAGACCAGGAACCTTTATTATAAAAAGATCAAATCTTAGTAATTTGGTCTGCTCTTCCAGCTTGCATCCCTAGTTGTTAACGGTATTAGTTGCCCAGTATAGTCCAGAGTAACTGAGGTCAGAGCACCAAATACATGAATTAGAGAATAATCTATTTTAACAACTCTTTAAAAATAAAACCACAGGAAAATTTATATTGGATGGGACCTCTAGATGCCATCTAGTTCAACCTCTTGCTCAAAGCAGGGCTAACTTCAAAGGCAGATGGGGTTACAGAGGACTAGAATGAAATATGCATGAGTAGCAGCCAAATACTTGACTTCACATTTTTCGGTGAAGGTTAGGCTACAGCCTTAAGATCCCTGTTATGTTCTCTCTGGCCACATCAATATTTCTTCTTTCTAGATGAAAGTCAACCTCAAAAGCTAACTTAGCTATATGTCTCCAGATGATCCCATGAGTAAACCCAGAAGCCAGCACAGCTCTCCAATATATTTTCTCATGTCTTCCTACGAAAGTAAGGATGTGATTTAAATCCAAACAGTTATAAAACGATGTTCTGCAGAACATGAACTTTGCAATATAATGAACACGAGGAAAAAAAGTCCTTATTGGGTTTTTAAGACTCAATACAACACTTTCAAATGAATACGCAAGTTTGCAATTGTTCGCTTGCTGATTTCTGCATCTTTCTTGGGAGTCTAATTCCAGTCCTCCAGATAACTGAAAACTTGCCCACTCAGACCTCTGCTTGTGAGATGTTGCCATATAGAGTCTTCTCAGTGCCGAAGCACATCTGAAATGAATGTGCAGAGATCACAGACCTTTGTATATTAGTTGTTAGAGGTGTCGAATAAAGTTATAAATGTTCTAAATGTTATAAATGTTCTAAATTCTATAAATGTTGGCTAAATCTCATAGTAAGGACTACAACGTTCAACCGGCAACTATCTTCTTTTCCTGCTACATGTAATGAAGAGCATCAAAATATCTTTCTTTCATCTTTGCCATTACACTTCACATTCCAAAGCCAGCATTATATTTGAATAAAATAACTCACATATGCACCTCTTTCCTTCTGGCAAATAAAGCTTTGGCACAAAACACATAAGCCTATTGAAGTCAAAAGGATTACGATACAGATATGCTACCCTGTGATAGTTTACAATTTGTAGTCATTACAACACAAGCTTTAACTTGTTGCCATGACACACTGTGCAATGCTCTTTAGAGAAATAGATTGAGTGTTGCTGCAAAATGTTTCAGATGGGACCCCCTTTACTGTCTTCTCTCAGGCCATTTTAAATGCTTGCTATGTATTTTCTTTGGGAACAGACCACTCTATTTGCAGTGCCTTTGATTCAAAGATATTGCCATCTTCTTCTCCTAGGAAGTACTGAAAACATAGTTTATTACTGGGAAATCTGTGAGCTGAGATATGTCATATTTCCTAGCCAATACAGCAGGCAGACAGCAGCACAGAGCATTTGGTGTCTTTTACCACTAGAAGAAGAGAGAATGACCTTGTACAATAAAAGAGAAATACACTTCCAGCATTAACTGAGCCAAAGCTCCTGGGAAGCACATGGTGCTTCCATAATTTCTTTTGTACCACTAGAATTGATGTGTGCACTGATGCAGAGAAGGACAGAAAGAATAGTCAGGCTTGGATTTCAGAGAACAGTACAAAAAGATGAGAATAAACAAATGCATGTACACTGCATTATTTAAAATTGAATCACAAAATAACAATGGATAATTGCATCACATTTTGTGCCAATCATTGATTCTGATCAATCTAAGTCTTGAGAAGCCATACTACAGGATCATAATAATAGATGTGTGTCTCCAAAGAGATGAAATGCTGTCGGAAAGAAGGAATGCAGTGTGATTTTATTTTCCTTCATTATTTTGTAAGAGATGACAATACAGTGAAAAGTTAGGTCTTAGAAGGCCATATGACAATAAAGACACTCCACAATCTTCTGTTTAGTTCTACTAGTCCTACAGAGACTAATTTAGGGTGTCTGACACAAAGCAACATCCAAAGTATTTCATACTTTATCAAATCTCCTGAATTACGTCCCATTCTAGTATGCTTTACATACATCAGTTAATTGCCACTTCCAGGATAAAATGCAGTTACTGCATTAGGCTTGCACACACCATCCCAGTACTGTTGTATCGCAAATAAACTGGGTCTTCTGATAAGTAACACGCACATAGAATTGAATGAGTATTAGCAGCCACAGACAGATACTTGGAACCGACATGAAGCAACCTTGAGTCAGAAGACCTCTCTTCTGACTTCTCCATACCCAGCACAGGGGATCCTTTATGTTGAAGCCAATCAAGGGTGAGAGACTATGTGTTTCAGAGCTCAAATCAGCAGGAAATGTGGCCTGTGTTCGCATTACATCTGGCCTGAGTCGTTCTGTACAGCAAACTCTGTAGGAAGCTAACACATATATGTGCAGGAGACACACAGTACATTCAGTACAGAGCTCCAGGTTTGGGAACAGATGCATCTCATGCTGGGTATCAGATTATAAATGGCAGCGGAGGATACAAGATTAAATCAACACTTGTAGAAAACCACAGGTTGATCTTTGATGGTAAGAAATACCTAAGTTTTCTGTCTCTGCTAAGATAATTTAAATCATAAGAACATAAGAATCTGGCTCAGTACAGACTTGTTGACAATGTCATATACCTGACCTGCAACAACTCAGCCAACAAATAAGCTATGTGTTTAGAAACTTAGTTCTAAACATTTCCAAGTGACTGTTAGACTGTGCGCACATTGGAAAACCAACTGAGATAACAACTTTTTGAGATATAAATGTTGAGATAGAGATTTACAGAGACTCGCTACAGCATAGCACTCTCAAAACCAGTATTAGAAACTGTCCCCTAAAGGAACAACTAATACAGATTGAAGAAAATCTAATCAGTTACCTTTAGGGTAAGAAAAAAAATATTACTACTGTTGCTCCAATATAGGGTTTTGGGTTTGGTTTTTTTTGTTGTTGTTGTTGTTAATTTTACATTATGGATAATTTCAGTAAGATGAACTTAAATATATTCCAGCTACCTGGTGAGAAACCACTGTTTTTGTTCTTATAATACAGTTATTGTTAAAATAGTGCCTAAATATCAGTTGGTTGGCATTGCATTCTGCCAAATGACAGTAATAACCACTAATAAAGCAAGCTTGCAAATGGTCTATAATTATCAGAATGATGAAATGACACTGTGTTGCACAGTTTTCCCTTGAAAATTCATAGCTGTCATTCTAGAGAAAAGCATTGACACGGTGCCAGCCTAGGAATATGTACTTGTATATTATTTAATGCTCACCTGAAAACTCAAATCTTTTGGACTCTGGCCCACTGAAGTCATAGAAAGACTCAATATTAGCTCAGACAGTGAGTCCTAAAAATTAGGACAGAATTTGTTCTTTTCTTTTTATACTGCTTTCTTATCAGCTGGTTCCTTACATTCCTTACACCACCTTGCTACAAAGTTCCTCAGCTCTGACACTTGGATCCTGTCACACTCCACCTGTCCGACATAGTCCCTTTCCATGTGGGTGTGTAATGGCTCCTTCCAGCTTACCCTGAAACATACAGACCTCTAAAGGAGGTCAATTCAACTTCAATTACATGCAAAGTAATTATTGACAACTGAACCGAAAGGAGGGAAACAATCTCATTTATAGCTTCTTTTGCCTGATGAGCATGTTAATAAAGATGCATTACACCAAATTACTTGAAAAAGTGTAAGAAAAATTCCTTTGTATGTTCTATGTACACTGGAGGTTCTAATCTTATTTTCTACAGCACTTACTGCTATTTCAATTTACAAAAGCTGAGCAATCAAAAACTCCTTGCATCATCTTTACTTGTTCCCATACCCAGTGATTCCTGTGATTCACAGTTCTAAAGTATCAGTTTTCTCAGTTTTAAAAGTAGCTAACATAGACCTCACATAATCATCTTAACCCATTATCAAAAAGCCATTGTTCCTCTTCAACCCTTAAATCTTTTTTATGGCATGTATCTATGCAACTGCAGAAGAGCTGCGCTTTTAGATCACTACAGCTTTGTTTCGTTAACTTCTGTCATTCAGAGAAGTTGGATTGAGAGATAACTTCAATTAAACCAGCAAATTCAGTTTAAAAGACTAGGATATACTCCTTAATACATAAGAACAGTAGGTGAAATCGCAGAAAAAGTTAAACTTGTCAAAGTTTTCCCTGCCTATCACCTCCTGTCCAGAACACTGAAGCCTGTTGCAGAAGGTTAAACCGTGACCATACAAATTTAACTTTTTATAGCCGTATCAGCTACTTTAAACTAATTTGAAGTCACAAACTCTTTTTGGTGCATCAATGATTTTTACAACGATGATGATACGATAACCTGAGTTATTAGAAAAAGCAATTTCCCAGTTATTGTATCGAAAGGCAGTAATTACTTTTTCAATAAAGTAAGCGAGAACTATTAGGATGGCAAAAGAAATATAAATTAGCTTTATACCCTACACTCGATTAAACTATCATAGCAATAGGCAACGAATTAAGGTAATTCAAGGGAAGTATGGGATTTTACATAACACGATTAAACTTCTTGAAAAACCACTGAAATCAAACATAAGCACAGTATGACTACACTAGCATCGCCTAAAACCCTATTAAAAATAGACTCATTAGACATCTATTTGTATAGCTCAGTATGTGATTGTCACAAAGTACAGAGATGTTCACCAGGATCAGACTTCTAATACTGCGCACCATAAACTCACATAAATTTACCACAAATAAAGATACATTTTCCATCATTTTAAAAACCTTTCAAAATCTCTTAGGAACTTGCCATAACACTGACATCCCTTTTTTAAACAATCTAACTTCAGCCACTGTACAGTTTAATGACCAATAAATACAGTTTCCAAGTTTTTTCCTTCAGAAAATGAGATGCCCATTTATGAAAGTCCTTTTTATGTACTTGAAGCAATCAAAATATTTAGTGGCCATATATGTCCAATGCTTTTTCTTTCATCTTTCAGAATGAATCATTTTTTAAACAGATGTGTTTCTATTACATTAGACATATGCACATAACCACAGCCAGCAAAAAAACTGCAGGCATAGAATCATTCTATGAATCACATCGCTATAGCAGTCAAAACACCTCTAGGCTATTGTAAGCTCTGGGAATTTGGAGTGTTTCCCAGGTCTGCAGCTCACTTGTCAGCTTTGAATCAAGAGATTCATGTGAGCACCATTCCCCTTTTACCAATCACATGCTGCTACTTCCACAGGGGAAAAACCAAATCAAGCGCTCAGCTAGAGTAAAATATACAGAGCAGAACATATGGACAGCAGGTATCCAATGAGGTCTGGCAGTACAGAAAGCCCTCTGTAATCTGACAGTCCAAACACTGTCTTAGCCACCTTTGGGATCCCTTGTTTTCCGTGAAGAATGACAGATAAGCAGGGAGATCCTCCTCTTGTCTTTCTTACCTAAATGGAACAAGTGCTCACCTCTCTTTGGATTACAGAGGGGCTACTGGGAGTCAAGACTCTTGTGTTCAAGATCTCAGGTAAGTGCCTGCAGTAAGGTGAAATGAAAACAAGTTACTTCTAAATGAGAGAAAAAATAATCATGATTCTTCTGGTATTTCTAATTCATTGTCTGTTGCCATGAATGTCCAGTTTATGACTCTCGTAAATTCTATGCTAGAGAGTATTATCTGCAATTCGTGTTCCAGATTTCTGTGTTGCTTTATAGATCAAAATGTGAACAATAATTGAAGAAAGCAAACCGTGATATTTTGTAATAACATGAACTTGGCCAACACCTTACCACTCTTACTCAAATGTAAGAACACTGTAAGAGAACCCATGAGTTTTCAACAAAGTGACTGGAAGTATAGAAATGAACATTCTGTCTCTTCCAACACAGAAAACATTCCAACTCGATAACAAATGCAAAAAGGAAACCAAGTTCTAGCCATGTTTAGCTATTAATATGCAGCACAGCTAACAACGATATAGGCAATATTTAGTATCTTTCTGCTATTAGTACCTGAGGTTTTGCACATGGCAACTTTATCAGCTGCACTCCAGCATCCAAGGCTCACAGTTTGCATGCACCAATTGTGTTTTATTGTTCAGCTTCTTCATCAGGCACAGCACAGCACCGGAGTGAGTTAATGAGCGTTACTGCATTATCTCCTCAGGAGCGTATTATAGCAGAATATTTCACATATTAGTGCACCATGGCTAGCATGACATTTAATGGTAATCAAATATAATTTCTTTTAGTGAAACTAACCTGAGTTGTCTTCTGATCTCCAGGGGATGCAGGAAAAATTGATTCTAACTTTCGATATATTTGGATTCAGTGTAACTCAACAATTAAACTAACCTTCAAAGTTATTTCCTGAAAAAGTATGAGAGTAAGAATTTCTAGGGTAAAATTAAGTTATTTATTGTTTACACTGTTTCAGAAGTGACTTGGAAGTATTTTGAAGGTAAATTTGAAGCTGGTCTTTATTTTAAATAAGGTGAATGAGGGCAAAGACTATTTTCTTTATAAAGTTAGTCTTATTTTAGCATTAGTTATCAAGTAATGCTTTATTTTAGCTTACAGCCTCAAAAGGAGTCTTACACCATGAAACGCCCACCTTCTAAAGTAGGAGGTTAGAAACGTGGATTTCTCCCAGAGATGATTCATGGGATTTTTTTCCCCACATATTCCATGAACTAATGTTTTCCCCTCAAAAGACAAGATATTAGTTCTTCATCCCATAAATTTGCTGTTGATCATAGAAATAAGAATTTTTTCTAAGAGCTAGAGAGCATATAAAATGCTTGAGGTTTTTCTTTCTTGTTTTTAGCAAATAAAACATAAGTCAGATAGCTTTAATACACGCATGGGTAACAGTGACTTACCTTAGTACCTCATCCTTAACAATACCCTCTCATTACTGTACACATAAATGACATTTCAGGTTGAAGACAAAGACTCAATGCAAAATAGGGACTTTAAATTTTTAGGAAAGCATAGGAATTGCTTCTCTTTCTTTGATGCTATGATCAAATTCCAACACTACCCTATACATGAAATGCAAGGGAGGTAAGAAAGACATTTTGGCTAAAAAGAGGATATTCACAAACAAAAATGACACCATAAGGGATGCTTTCTTCCCCATAACGTTCAACAGCTCTGAAAATCCCTTCTTGGAAGAAGAAAGTCTGCTAGTGAGGCAGCAGCATATTTGAAATTCTGAAAAGCAGAAATAGTGGCACATATTGTAGTCCTATCTGTTTCAAAAGAAATATTACTGCTAGTACCAGAAATATTACCGCCTTATTTCTTTGATTACTGTTCTCATAGCACACTCAAGCAGTTGAGCCAACCTTTCTTGATTTACTGTGTACTTCACTGAAGGGAACATTTCACCTGCTAAAGCAGATATTAAAAATCCAATATTGAAACTTCTCAGACATTCAGCATATGTTCTTACTGAAAAGAAAATACAGTAATCCAAGTATTGGACTGGACAGCAAAATCTCCATCTTCATTTGATATAGATGAGCCAATTAAATATCTACTGTTCTTCCTATTTATTACTAATGCCCAATACAATGTTTAAATATAAAATGTTTAAGCCTAAGGAGTAGATTTTAAATGCTGAATTTTGCTCGCCACCTTAAAACTACCCAACAAACCACCATTACATTTGATATTTCTATTTTTCCTAACTGCATTTTTAATATGAACAAGTAAATTTATTGATCATAATTACAATTGTGCTCAGCAACTATTAGAAAGGGAATGTTCAAAGATTTCTACTTCTATTATAAGGGTGAAAAGTTAATTAATTTCTCACGATCAGAATATAGACATTGCTATTGTAACTTAAGTACCCCGTGGCACTGAAAATAACAACAGATCCCACCTCTGCACTGTTTGAAGTGCTGCAAACTGGGCTGTTTGGCTATTTTATTCAGAATTTGATCATGACTACATATGTTTCACCTGGCCCTACTTCAGACAATCTTCTCATCACTTCTTTACCTTGTACACGCAAAGAAAATCAAGGAAGGACCTGAGTAGTAATTAAGTATTGCCAGTGAAGATAAACGGCCATGTTACAAGAGTAGATGGGATTAGTTGTGTTGACCAGTTAATAGCTAGTTATTTGCTGGTTGTCCAGATAGCTGCTCTTAACTCTTTTACTGAAAATGTAGGCAACTGATCAAAGCCACCCGAGAGCTCAGTGCTGCAGCTTTGAACAAGCCTCCCTAGGGATCTTGATACCCAAATGCCCCTGAACCAGACAATAAATAATCTACATTAAAATCTCCAAATACTTGAATCTGATCAATCATTTCTTTTAGAAGCTTTAGTTAGTCCATGAGACCAATGAAAGTGAGCCTTAGCTCCATGATTCTTACCTCTCACATCTAATACTGAAAAGATGACACAATTTGTTTAGCTGCAATATTTTACCAAAGCAAGTGAGAGGTTTTTTTTTACTTTTGTGGAATGAACTTGGAGCAAGTTCAGTTAGATTTTTCTAGTTCATGACAAATGCTCCTGTATGCACTATGGAGTAGGTGAGATCACATGCAGTGTAATATAAAGCTATTTTACCTACTGAATCAGCTTTTACATTTGAAATATTTTCTTCTGGTATAGAATGAAGCTACAAATAGTCATCTTTATCAAGTCAGTTATTATGGGGATGAGCCATCCTGAGAGGACTCTTGCAAGTGAATTTGAAAGCAGTGACAGAGACCTGATGAGCAAAACAATGAACTAGTCAGACACCTTTCTCTGTCACAGAAATCCCCAGGGACAAACCTCCAACTACTTGCCAGAAGTGACTGATGAACAATACCTGCATACAGCATAAATCAAACATCATATCAAAAAACGTTCATATTTACTTCATATCTTATTATCATCTTAACTCACCTAACAAAAGCATCCAGGATTTTAAGCGATCAGTTGTTTATATTCATTGCACATGCAAGTGATCTTTTCACAGAACGGTAACAGTTCTGAAATCCTCATTGCCTTTCTAATTCCTCTTTTGCACTTTCTAAACAAAAAGGGCTGACGGATGACATTTTCTCACAACTATGGTATGCTCAGCAAGCCTTTTGGTGAGAGTATGCATTGTCCTTATTTTATCTGGAATTTTGCTACATCTCAAATGCTATAAAAACTTTCTTCTGCAATGATGTATTTTTATCTGATATTGAAACTAAGGATTACTGCTAGAACAGTCATGATGTGATGCTGAGGAAAAGTTTGGTATTTGATGCACAGGACAGCATAGTAGTGTTGATACTTTGAGGATAATGCCCTTGAGTACAATGAAAAAGCTGAAAGGAAATTGACACTGTCCTTGTTCTAGAGAGATCAAAAAGAATTTTTGAGAAGGTATTCCTGTGTGATCTTCTTGAGGTGATCTTGTGTAAAGCAAGATGGTTGGACTAGATGATCTGCAGAGGTCCTCTTCAAACCCTTCCATTCCATGATTCTCTGCAAATGAATACTTCATATGGAATTTTGCAGTAAAAAATGTGAGGACTCTAGAAAACACACTTTTTTTTTTTTTTCAACCAGCTTGAACACAAGTTTATGTTATGGAAATGTATGTAGATGGTATTGAAATATTTTACTGCATATGTACATATTGGACCATTTGTGTCACTGAGATACCATCCTCACTCTTGACATTTCATTGTGCAAATAGGACAGAGCCCTATTGCAATAAGGCACAATTTAATAACTACTTCCAGTAAAATAAAGCATTCCATTAAGGCGGGTATGTCTTCTGCTTGTTTTCAAAATCCATGCTTTGCTTCAAACATCTCTAAAAGTTCCTATGCCTTTGAGGTTTTCTGCTAATGGCTTTCATTGAAACATCACCAAAATGCATGCCTTTGTGAATATTCATTGTAGCCCTTACTCAACTGCAGGAAATGAGTGGTGCCATAACTGTGTAATCACCAAAGCCATCTTTAATCAGTTTTAATTTTTTAAGATAGAATTCTTATTCTTTATACATTACTCAGATATATAACTGTTTGTACCTATGTGACAGGCTTCCTTTTTCTGTAGCAAGATTACTTAATAGGGACTCAAAATGATAGTATGCACCAATTAAGAGATTTCACACGTACAGTAACTATTTTAGGTATTACAAACAATACTGTAATTCATAACAATGGGTGGAGGGGTGGTTGTTATCAAGCAACTCCACAAATTCAAGGACATAGCATCAGTTTTATACTGCCAACAAAGTAAGCAAGCCTCTCACACAGCAACTCCTTTGGGATTGTTCACTCCAGTAAGTTCCAAAATGCACAAATGGATTTTGTCCCATTCAACCTAAATTGCCCTGTACACACTGGAATACTAAGTAGTTCACCCTCTTTCTCATTCTATGTCTTGGGGGAAATCTGGTGAATGAGTGATCTACTATCTGATTGCCCAGGTTAGCCATCAAGTAGCTAGACCTTGACTCACACAGCAGGCTTGCTGAGATATCACAGTTAAATCTTGCATCTAAATCAAATATAATAGTTTTTCTTGGAAGGAATTTAGCAATAAAGGTTTTTTTAAGAAATTAATTACATCGTAAGTTAGGGGGAAATGAAAAAAGAATTACATCCAAATATCCCAACTAGAGAATTTTAATTTTTTTATAAACTGAAGGTATAAAGCTATTCCACTGCCCATTACCACAAAAATCTTCTATTATATTCAACAGCAGTAGCAGAGTCTAATTTATGGAGTCTACTTTTTTAGATGACATTATGAGAATAATCTTAGAAAAGAATGGTCATTCTAATTCAAGAAGCAGAGGGGACCAATAACTTTACACCAAAACTGAAATGCAGTTACTATGGTGCAGCTGCACAGAATTGAGGACATTTTCAATTTACACCAAGCTACTAGAGCAGAATCCAGTTACATTTATTACAACAGTTGACACAATAAGTGTTTGGAGGCACTGGGGCTTTGTGCATTACTAAGTTCAAAATCAAAACGTGCATGTGCTAGCCACAATGTAATTTCAAATTGAATTTACCAGGCAGTGGCAGGTATCTGTCATTTCACATGCACACTCACCATTTATTCTGCTTCAAGAACTAGACTTCTAGCCTCCACTGAGTAAGCTTGTCACAGTGAACAACTGCAACTCATCAGTGTCAAAACCATGTAATAAGACACAAATACAGGAAATAGCTTTAAATTCTGTGTTATCCTAGAAATAAACAACTCTAGAATATACATACCTGTAGTATTTCTATTTATCACACATTCATTTAAATATCTACACAATGATACAGACTATGGATAATGGTTTAAGCTTAAAACAGAAGGCCACTCTGGGCTTTTGATTATGGCAACTGAGTTAAGAGCATCTTTGTATGTGAAATAGAGAGTCACAGACATCACAGAGGCAGTTCAGAAGTCCATCTCGTTCACCCTCTGTCGGCATTCATTACGTATGTTGTCCCATAAAGGGTACATTGTTCTGAGTTACAAAAGTCCTACATGGTCACTGCTGATAAAGTAATGGATGTTGGCTGATTTGGAGCCAGGACAACAGAGTCGCTTCTTGGGCTCATTTACTGGACAAAACTACTCTTTCATTTCTAATGTAGCAACACTCTCTGTAGTGTGATTCACTATTTATTGTCTACTATGAGTAATTATTGAATTGGAGGCAACAAAATTGTGCATTTATTTAATTTGAAATAATTCAAAGTTAAACAAGTGTATAACCATGAGTCCAGATACACATAGGTAGCATCAAGAATGAACATAAGTATACGATTTTCAGATGCAAAGGTAGAGAGAGGATTTTACATTATATCCTCTTGTATCACACAGACATGGGAGCATACCACATGGTTAATTGAGGCATTCAGCCTGTTACAAAACAGTAAGGCTTCAAGAAGATTGTTTGGGAGATTCCCATTCTTTTAAGTAGCAAAAATAAGAAGTCTGTCTTTTCCAATAGAAAGATTCATGGAGATGAAGTTGAAAAGGCCAGAGCAGCATTCGCAGTCATCTTAAAATGAGAAAACAACATTTAAGTAGCTAAGTGCTTGGAAGGAAATGAAAACCAAACAATCAGGTATTTCAAGCACTATACTGACAATTATGTGGAAATACAAATCTTCTTAAGTTACATGAAGTATCATTCACAATTTGTGTTTTCACTGCAGAAAAACCTTAATGATACAGCTTAACTCAAAGAAAATAATTTCAAATAGCATTCAAGAAAACAACCTGAATAATCAGAAGACCTTTGTCTCTCACAAAGCTGCAAATCAAAACCAGCTTTAGTAAACAGGAAAAATGCTTCTTGCCTTCATTTATGCCTGTTTTGCAGGATCATTTTTGGAACAGGAATTCAATTACGCAGGTGTTAGTGACTATTGCAAACAGCTTTTTTCTGGATAATACCTCATCTGTACATACAAACCCTCCCCCAAATCAACTTAGTATTACAGCTATTAGAACTGTTATTTCACTAGGGAAAATCCCAAAACCTTGCTTACAACAAACAGTCATCAGCTGGCCTTTTAAAATCAGTAATGACCAGATTTACTTATGCTAAAAGATAAAAACTTTTTCACCAGTCCTTGATTAACTAGTTTCTGTTCCACTTCCCTTTTTCTCTTAAAATAATTACATTTTTTAAGGGTTTTGTTTGTGCCCAGTGGTCACTCTGTACAAAACAACTGTAATTTACCTTATTTATCAACTGTGGCGCTAACTCAGTATTGACTATCTCAACGCCAGATCACACATGTCTTTAACGCAGCTCTAACGACATTGAGATGTTTGGGTAATTATATAGGGAGTTAACTGTTCCTATGTGGGGCTGTGAGATACGCATTCTTTATTTACTATAGGATTATCTCTGTTGGTATACAAGTATATTCTTGAGAATGAGACCATATGGTGAGCTATCATCAGTCACAAGCACCCCACCTGATAGTGCTACATGCAGCAACCTAAGCCATGATAACTTTGCTCTCATTTCCTGAAAACACAGCTCATTTTTTTTCCTGAAGTACTGTCTCAAATCGGTGAGGCACTCTGACAAAAGTTGGGATATCTGGGTCAGTTTTAAATCTGGTCATTCCAGTATTGACCTACACTTCACCTTGAGACAGCTTTGTGAAAAAGTAACTGGATTTCATAAGCTCTGCATAGCACATTTTATGGGTTTCTGGCAGGTCTCTGATACAGTGTATTGAACAATTTAAGGCATCTGATCAAGTGTCCTTGAAAGGATACCATTATTGACAGAAGAGCTCTAAACTGGACTGGAAAACTGTGTTTGTGTCAGCAGCATGATGGCTACTTCTATAGTCCTGTGTTATATTTACACACCTACAGAGAGAAGTCCATTACCAGACACAGCTAAAGCACAAAGAAAACCCCTGCCATAAATACTAAGAAGCCCACAATTTCAGAGTATGAGCAGCTCAGCAGTACCTAGTCTCCAAATCGAGATCACAAAAACATGAGTATGATCACTGGATGAAATATATTTAGTATTAACTCAATAATTGGGTGATGCCATAAGCTACACTCATGCTGATAAATTAAAAAAGGTTTCTGTCAACAATCTTAAAGCACTGGTTCTCTGATCATCCACACTGCTTAATCCTTGGCTTACTCTCCAATTCACTTTTGACAGGTTCAATCCTGTCTTTACAATACAAGTCTTCTCCAAAGGCAGAGAGCCCTAAACACTATGGGAATGATCAGGCCACGCCACTTAAACTCAACGATCACTCCCAGTACTCCACAATTTAGTAGTACAAGTGTAGTAAAACACAGCAGATAAAACTTGTTAAAGGACATGAATCCTTACACACAAACTGCCAATATTATGTCTGAATCTCATCACTGACTATTCTGTAGAACATGACATGATAACATGACACCAATCCCACACTACATATTTTATTTTACCGAAATGGGGCTGTTCAGGAGCAATGAAGAACTGAACTGATGCATTTCTGCATTGCTGTTTCTGACTGTATGGTAAAATGAAGATGAGACATGAGGAAGTTATTGAATGGCTTCGTGGGGTGGTAGCAGCTGATACTGGCTCCTGTTTAGTTTTGGTGACTCAATTTCAGAAATACTCTGCACAGTACAATCTCACTAAGGAATAACTTCAGCATCCCACTGCATTTTGCTATAATGCTTGTTGTAAATCTGATATAATTATGAACTTTGCAAAGCAAAATCATTCCAAAACTCCCACAAAATTTCAGTTCTCTGGTATTCAATTTTACATCTATCACTGTGCCTTATTTGCTATAACCAAGACGTTGTGTTAGTTTTCTAGCTAAAACTCCAACCTCTTATGATGCGCAGAATTAAAATATCAAAATGCCTAGATATACTGATGATCTACTTACTGAATTTTATAGATAGTTTAGATGATTCTACTTTATGCTGACTTTGAACCACTAATTACGTAGAAATAGGAAGAAACACAAAAAGAAGGAAGCTCTCTTGGATTAAGCAGTTAAAAGTCATAGAAAAAGTCTTAGCATAGCATAAAAGTTATTGTTAATGGTTGATACTAGAACTGTAAAAAATGCAAAGAGCATCATGATAAGAGCAGTAAAACTGTGCATTGTACTCAAAATGTCAGCTCAATTCCCAGTAGCACCAAGTCTTTTCCAATTACCTTAGTTGTTCTGGTGATCTGATATCACTTCCATATATTCTTCTGCATAGCTCTAGAACACATTTTGCTCCATCTTACAAAAATTACTCTTCAGAGAAAAACAATTGTACATTATCATAAGCAAAGAGAACGACAATTTAAGCCTTGACTGTATACTAGCTTTCGAATTGTTCTTTGATGGTTCATTGAATATGCCAATAAGTGATCCAGATTCCGAGATCATGATTCAGGAAGCAATGAAGACTTCAAGCTTTAGCCAAATGCTTTAACAACAAAGACTTCCTGTCTGTAAAATCTGCCTGTGCATTTAAATATATAAATTATCAATGGAGAGGTGAAGTAATTATTGTAGATACTGCCTTGGCTGACAAAACCACAAAGTGAATGAAAGTAACAGCAGCTCAAAAGCATGTGCAGCTTTAGCCAAAGCTTTCTAATCAGGTAATGCTTATTTTCCTTGAGAGTGAGACATGAGAGCCTGTCAGCTATTAGGCCATATTCCTTCCTTGTTCAAAGCGCACTTGTGGACACTGGTCCACTGTAATTAAAATCCTCAAGCAACGTTACATATGGCAGCAGTCCTGTTGCCTGCGTTTGAGAAAAATCAGACAGACATTCTCAGTTAGACATGTTCTGTATTTCTCTTGATTAGGAACATCAGAGAGGTGGGTCTGGGAGAGAGAGAACTCAAGGAACTATGTTCCATTCTGCAATAGGTATATTTTTAAGCTGCTCTTGGAAGGATAAAGCAAGTTTTTTCTCAGCAAACGAGATATTTTGGTTTACTGATATGCAATTTAAATTCACACTGAATACTGATGTTTGAAGCTTAAAAGCAAAGAGCCTGGAAACTGATTTATTATCTCAGAGCAGCCTGAGTCTAAAGTACGTTGACCAAGCCAGCCACAGGTAAAACAGACAGATGCTGCACAGGAAATAAGTACTTCAGTTTGTAAAACAGGACAGGATGATCATCCAGCTGCACATCTGTTAATCTAACTTCATTAACACTGTGTTTATAAAACAGTTCAAAGGAATGTGAAATAGAAGATAAGCAAGTAAGCAGATAACAACCTAAAAGCCAATGAGGATTTAGCAAATACAGATTTGTCAGATAAATTTGGTATCTTTGAAGAATAATTGACTTGATAAAAAAATCCATACAGTAGATCAAATCTCCTTGGATTTCAGTACAGTATAAGTCATCACCTTGGAAATATTTTGAACTCTCTATGTACAAATATATATAAGAATGTAGTAGTTAATATAAGCCACTTCTTTGGGGTTTTTAATCATCCAAACTGGAAATAAAATTTAAGGTCCCCACCCTGAGCCCTGTAAAGTTAAAATCAAAGCCTTGTCTACAGTAAGAGTAAAAAACATTTCAGTGGTCCATTCCCAACATTCAAGATTGTAACATCCTTTAAAGTCAGTAGAGAATGTGTTGAAGTACAGAATGCATTACAGAGTAGCAGACAGTAACTAGCATGAAAATGTATTGACTAAAATACTAACATTTAAAAACACTAAACTCCTAAACACCTCCAAGTGGTTTGAGATTGAGGTGTTACTTTGTTATGGATGGAAGTAGTCATGAAACTAAATTTGAAGCCTGTAAAACTTTATGGCCTTGGCTTTTATTTTTATGGAGCTAAACCTCCTTTCAAGGTTTTCATTTTCCAAGTGTAGTAACCATGACTTTTTGGTACCAGGTGCATGGCAACAAGACACTGTGATGCTGCTGAAGTCACACATGGCAGAATACAACAGAATAGTATGCAGAAAGGGCCATGAGGAGCTGTAACTTGAAAAGAACATGTAAAACACACCAGAAGTGGCAAGAGTTAGCCATGACACATTACAATAACAGCCATATGTGGTTGTAGCAACACTGTGAAGAGACAACAGGAGCAGAAGAGAACTGATGGGTAAAGAGAAATAAGAGTGGCATCTCCAGAACGAGCTGAGAAGTGTGTAGAACAGACAGCAACTAAGGAAGAGGAAAAAAAGTGATGCAATTTATGCAAAAGCCTAAACCTAGCCAAAGTAAAAAGGCTTTTAAAAAAATCACAAAAACTGTAAGAATAGAGAAACTAGAAACTACATAAGAATATGAGAAGTCCCTTGAGCAATTGAAATCAAGTAATGGTTCTTCCTGATTTTTCCTAACATCTCCCCAATCCCTGAATCATGGCCTCAAGAACTCTATCTTGCCATCTTTTCAATACCTCCTGGCATGGTGACTCTTCCACATCTCTGGGCAGCACATTCCAGTGCCCAGCCACTCTCTAAGCACAGAACTTCTTCCTAATGTCTAATCTAAATCTCCCCTGACACAGCTTGAGGCCATTTCCCCTCATCCTATCATAAGTAAATGTCAGGTACAGCTTAATTCCACCTTTAATATGGAGTGTAGTTATGCATCTTCACTTTGAGTAAACCCACCAGAGTACAGATCTGTGAAGCTCAGAGATCATCTGAAATACAAAAAATTTCTATTTATGGCTCTATGAAAAATGAATATTAGTAATTTTTTTCCTTAATTTTCTTTTCCTTAATTTTAGCATCTTTGCCTTAAAGTCTTTTCTCCTGTTATTTCTGTTAGCCTCAAATTTTCCCTGCATATTCATTGGAATGGCCTTCCCAGGGAGGTGGTTGAATCACCATCCCTGGAGGTATTTACAAAGCATACAGACATGGTGCTTCGTGACATGCTAGAGTGGCAGGCATGAAGGGGGTTATTTTGTGTTATTCCATTGATCAGGTATTTAAGGTATTTGTGGGTCCTTTCCAACCTCCTTTATTCTGTGATTTACACATTTATGTGTATAGAATATGTAAACTAAATGCATTTACAACATTACACATTCTTATGTCTATTCATGATGTGTAGTAATATAAGAAGGGTATTTTCTTTCATTTAAATGCCAGTTTCCGCTATATAAAACTCTACAAAATTTCATTAAGAGCTTTGACAAGCATTCACCCTATACACATTTGTGAGCAGCACTTCAACAGGTACTTTCTAAAAACACATCAAGCAATGGCTTTGACTCTGGGATTCATAAGCAACACAGTACGCACAGCTAAAATAGTTTACCATAACAATTGTTTCTATACATTCAACCTGACCTACATCAATACAAACTCAACATGGTATCTCTTCCAGGATAATGTTGAACTCTATTCTCCAATTCATAGTACCAAGACACAGGGACATAGAGTCAGAATAGAGAAATCACCTAAAGCTTCCCAAGAACTGTTTCTGGACTGAGCACTGTGTTGAATAAACACAACTGTTCTTGCTTCAGCTCAGCTAATGTATTTTTAGAAGAGGAGTCCTGACTTTCACCTCAGGAGAACACTATTTTCTGTTCTGATTCTAGGGAGCTTCCCACACAACCTATTTTGCAGAAGCCCTCTTAGTCTATATACCATTAGACAAGATGTGCTGTTGACCTTAAAAGCAAGGCAAGGTCAGTACCAATGTTAATGGTACTTCTGCTTTAGAATTTGACTGTGTTTGTACCATAGTACTAGTGACATGCTTCATGATTCAATATCCATCAAGCCAACTTTCATTTAAGCTGAGGATCTTATGACTATGCTTGATCTGAAACCAAACACAATGACACAACTATTATAAATTTTGCTTTCTAAAAAAAGATCTACTTTAGATGTAAATGTTTCAACAGATTGAGAATAAGTAGCTTTAGAAATGGAAACAAGGTCAAGTAGCAAGTATGAGCTCTGTAAGTAGCAAGAGTGCAAGTAGATATTTAGTATTTTATGGAACCTTCAGGCTTCGTTTGATTAGTTACTAAAATTATGGCTAGCCTACCGGGAGAATCACAATAATTGGTACAGGTCATAGATAATCAAAAGTGTCTCTCCCAGTGGGATGAAACCTATTAAAACCAGATATTTAAATCTCTTTACAATTGCATATTCAACTCACATGCAAAAATTATTCGTCCCAAATCTTAGTCTCCAAGGAAGACTGGAGACATTTTTCATTGTTCTTTATTTGGTGCTAATTAGCATTTTCAAGAGGTTTGAGACAGATGAAGTTGAGTATACCCCAAAGAAAAGATTCTTTCTAGATACCACATCTTTCCTTCATCTTGCTGAAAGAATCAACTTTAAAGCTCTGAATGCTTAGATTACTTCGATGGACATCTCAAAGGCTAATGTCTAAAAAAAATTAAGTACAGCTCATTATTTCAATTGTGAAGATTTGAACTTAAAATGAATACAATCAGATCAATTTTAATTACTAATCAAAAAATCTAGCTTTGCTGTTGAGACCACTATTGCATTTTTTCCATATCAATAATTATGACAGAGGAATCAGATTAAATCAAGAATATTTTTTCTCACAAAATTTTTAAAAATGGGAAAACCACTCAACAAAACATGAAAAATAACTGACCAGTGTGTATGCCATGAACCTTATCAATGTAGATTTAAAATGTAACTGTAAATGCATGATAAAATCCTATAAAATTCAAATGGATATTTAGTACAGACATCAAAAGCTGTGAGGTTGAATTCTAAGAATTGTGCACATTTTGGAATCCTGGTTAAGATTGATTGTTGTGTATTTTAATTTTAGATGAGAGTAAAAATAAGTGTAATCAGTTCTTCAGCTATTCTTCATATATAAAAAAGGCTAAAAACAGCACCTAACAATACAAAGCCTTAAAAAACTCTTCACTATTTAACCTGAAGTCTTCAGATATGACTTATGGTAGAGATTTATTAATTAGATCATTGTATTTACTGTACTTTTACTTAGACACAGAATACGACACTTCTCTCTTCACTAGCCACAGTTCAATGACAGAATAGGAAGGGAATTTTGATTAACAGCAGCCTTTGGGTCACACATATAGCCCATGATAGTTGGCCTAAAGCTCACATTTGAGCTTCAAAGCTTTAACTTTCTGGCACCATTTACATGACAGATGACTACACACATAACAGTCTTGCAATTGGTAATGTCACTCCAATCAGCTGTGACAAAAATTCCTCAAAATAATTATACAGTGGGTATTGCATCTTTTTCATGATTTACATAGCTGTTCCATCTCTGGAAATGCTTTGCTTTGATTCTCTTTCCTCACAGTGTAAAAATAATTTCTTTCCTGCAGTCCCAGGTATTTATCCAGTAAATCAAAGTGTGTGAATGTAGAGGAGGAGGAAGACAGAAAGCATAGCGACTTGCTAATCAAGTGAAAATACTAAACCAGATTTTAGTCACCTTGTCTATGTCCCTGAACACACAATATAGTCACATCAATATTCCTAATAGTTTCACTGTTATTCCTAATCTGAAATGCAGTCTGTATTTTCACATTCAAGAAAATGCTGTGACAAAGGTGTTAGATGTTGAAAGAATTCACTCAAATGAGGCTGGACATGAGTTCAGTGCCTGGACAGGACAGGACACATGAGAAAACATACAGTCACTTTTATTAAACTACTGCTAGCGACATAACTTTTCTTACCTGCCTCTAGTGGCATATTGTATGACCAAACATTTCTACCCTTGCCCAGGGAGCAACCCTTTATGTGTCACTGTAAGCATTGTTAAAAATTGTACAACAAAAGAATTAATTTCTACCAAGAGAAAGCCAGGCCAAGGCAGCAAAATGACAGCTCCAAAGGCAATTGGCAGTCACAGATTATGCAGAACCTGACTTGTTTAACTCTATAAACAAAGTCCTCGCTACTCACCATGACGCCTATTAAAAGAATTCATGGCCCTGATTATCTGCATTGTTTCGAAGGGAATTAACGCTGATGTAAGCAAGTTCTGGAGCAACAAGACAGGACTGCTACCACACTGTGAAAACATCAGTCAGTAGATCAATCTATCATTTGCCATTCTGTCCTTATAGCTCAACACACAAAGAGAGAGGGTAACACATTGAACTGTGGGGTTGACAGCATGAAGTCAGACATCTCTATGGTAGGAGATGGCATTTGAGGACCACAGAGTTAACAGCATCCACAGACTCGAGAGGTTTTATAGAAAAAGGGATTCATTTAAAAAAAAAAATCTGTGTACATATCTTTTTAATATTCACCTTTCTTTTTTGATGCCCTCTTTTCCTGCTGGTCTGGGGAAAGAGTTATGAGGAAGACTTGTCCCTACCCATTGTATATGGGAATACGAAAAAGAAAGAAAATTGCATTGTTCATTTGCTGAATTTCTCTGTTGTAAACTTGCAAGTCTTGACACTGAAGGGAGAACTAAACCTACCTGATAACTTTCTGTACCAAAATTCACTTCACATACACAATGCTATGAACTGAAAAAACAAGGAACTTTCTTGGCAAATCTTAGAGTAATGAGCAGTGGTTGTGAAATGAAATCAGAAGAAACAAAAGAATTATCACTAAAGATGCACTTCCTGCTCAAGATATGCTCTTAAATTTTATTCAGGCTTTAATGCTGATACTTTAGATAAAACATGTTTTCTCATATTTAGTTTACTGGATCATAACTTTGTTGCAGAAGCATGTTTAATGATTGTACTAGAAAACTTCCACATTAAGGCCACATTGTAATTAGTTTAACAAAGCAATACTTTCACTGGTAGGAGATCATGCCCAATAATGCTACTAGTGTAGGAATATCTAATATTTGTCATTGCCCCGAGAAGATTATTGAGCAGTGCAATGCTTAAACAGACACAAAACTTGTCACAATCAAATATCAGATCAAAATTCAAATGGTTTCAGGAAACCAGATTTCTGTGTAACATTTTGTCATGATTTTTCCAAGTGTTCCCTACAAGAAAATCACAGGCATGACAGCATTTGACATTACTGCCACCATCATGTAAAAAGTATTATTTTGTTTTTAGTCAGGAACTAGCAACTCTTCATTCTAGGGAATCTAACTCCCGATTTCTACAAAAAGAATTCTTTCCCACTGGCAAATGGAGAATGCTGTCATGTACTTTAACAATCTACAAAGATGATAGCTTTACACTACCAGAGACCCCCTTATAGCAGCATAGGTAGAAAACAGTCCTTGCTGTCGTCAAAGTTTCCTTCTGGCGAGCAGCCAAACTCACCCAAACCTGAGAAGGCTATCCCATGGAGCAGGTAGGAAATGCTTTCTTTCCTGAAATGTCTGGTCCTGCTTCTCACAGTGAGATATGACTTTATAGATGTGTGGAAAATGAAAGGATTTTACTCCTTAGTATAGTTGATCCTTTGTCAGATGTATCCCGTCCCTCTTTCTACCAGCCCTTAATTTTCAGATTGGATTAGGCTTTTATGATCCTATGTTTACATCAACTTTTGCATTTATCATTACATCTACTCCTCTCAAAACTCTTCTTCCTGATGAAAAGGATTGAAGACAAAATAAGACAGGCCATTATGCCATTGACCACCATTCTCTAGAGCCACACATTCACCTGATACACTCCCCCAGCCTCCTCTGACAATATTGTTGATGCCTGTAGCAGAATTTGCTAGTGATAACAGACCCAATGTATCCAGTCTTTTCACAACATTCCAGTTCCAAACCTCTGTGGCATATCATAAAACACCCAAGCAGGGAGTTAGGACACCAAACAGAGTTCCCCCTGTTCCACACAGCATAATGTCTCACGGAATGTTAACTCTTCCTCACAGACATCCTGCATGGCTCAGGCTATACGCATCATGATGAACTCACATAGAATCATAAGGGATCAAACCTTGAAAGATCAGCCAGTCCAATCTCCCTGCCACAGCAGGACCACCTAGACCAAGTTGCACAGGGACAGATTCAGGCGGGTCTTGAACATCTCCAGAGAAGGAGACTCCACA
>VZRI01011326.1:211113-251302 GCA_013397515.1 Upupa epops
CTCAGCCTCCTCTTCTCCAAGCTAAAGAGACCCAGCCCCCTCAGCCTTTCCTCATAATGGAGATGTTCTACTACCTTCATCATCTTCGTTGCTCTATGCTGGACACCCTCCAATAGCTCTCTGTCATTCTTGACCTGAGGGGCCCAGAACTGGACACAATACTCCAGATGTGGTCTCACTAGTGCAGAGCAGAGGGACAGAGGAACCTCTGTCGATCTGCTAACCATCTCCCTTCTGATCCACCCCAGGATGCTGGTGGCCCTCTTGGCCACAAGAGCACATTGCTGGCTCATAGTCATCCTGCTGTCCGCGAGGACTCCCAGGTCTCCAACAGCTCAGTCCCCAACCTATACTGGTCCCTGGGGTTGTTCTTGCCCAGATGCAAGACTCTACACTTACCCTTGTTGTACCTCATTAAATTCCCCTCTGCCCAGCTCTCTAGCCTGTCCAGGTCTTGCTGAATGACAGCACAATATGCTGGGGTGTCGGCAACGACACCCAGCTTTGTGTCATCAGCAAACTTGCTGACAGTGCACCCCAATCCCTCATCCAACTCATTAATGAATAGATTGAAGAGGACTGGTCCCAGTACCAATCCTTGGGGGACTCCACTAGATACAGGCCTCCAACTAGACTCTGTCCCATTAACCACTACTCTCTGGCTTCTATCCTGCAGCCAGTTTGAACACGAGGGTGCTATGTGAGACTGCGCCAAATGCCTTACTGAACTCAAGACAGACCACATCCACTGCTCTGCCATCATCTATCCACCCGGTTACGCCCTCATAAAAGGCTATCAGGTTGATGAAGCATGACTTCTCCTTGGGAAGCCATACAGACTGTCCCTAATGACCCTCTTGTCCTAGCACAGATACAACAGCTTTCATTCACCACATATATCTTCCCAAGTGCCCCGTTACAAAGAGACGTAATACTGACATGATGTCAGGTCATCAAACGACTGCTGAATTGTTTTCTCTGAAAAAAACTGGAACGCTAATATGTCAAAACTACTGGCTCAGTCTATGTGACAGAATTGGTTGTTCCAGAGAAATGTCTTTGTGAAACAAAGGCTGCAGCCAAATACAATAAATTCAGTGTGTGAGTACTACAGAACTCCCATACGTTCTTGTTATAGACGAAAAAAACAAGTGTGCAAGTGAAATGCAAGTAATGCAGCAAGTGTCAAATGTAAGACCAGAGAAAAAAATACTTGTTAAAACACATGCATAATGATTCTTTTGAATCATTAAATCTTTGAATCTTTTGAATCATTGTAGACCCAGTGTAGGGTTAATGGTTGGACTTGTCCTTAAAGGTTTCTTCCAACCAAAATAATTCTATGATTTCATGAGGTTCTCTGATGTAGTCAGAAACCTAAGAGTTCTTGATTTTAGACAAACATCGTACCAGACATGTCTCCCAGTGTAGCCGCGCCAGGACTGAATTCTCACATGGTATTCACATGCAACATCGCTTAAGTAAAAAGAAAAATAGTAACCTACTCCCATTTTAATACAAGAAAATGTACAACACTCTGAAAACTCCCCAGAACTACAAATAGCCCAAACGCCACAACACTGTGAACTGAAATACAATAAGGAAGGTATACAAACTACTTTAACAGCTGCAACTCATTTTCTTACTTCATTCTTTCCCTGAAAGCTGAAAGGGACAAACTACAGAGCTGCAGAGAAACAGCAGGAGCAAAAGATGTTACAAAACATGAAGATCACATTCACAGTTTTGTAGAGGCACCTGTGCTTTTTTGAACACACTTAAGTATTTTGGAGACAGGATGAATATAGAGGGGTGAAAACATGCAATAGCAGTACAAAAGTATTCAGGGTAGTAAAACCTAAACCAGACTACAAAAGGATTTCATAATAGTGAGAGACTGGGTGATGCATTACCAAACAGTGGTAACAAATACAGAACGCCATAAATAGAGATAGAAGTAACCATACTACACCCACACGGTGTCTGGCTGATACTACTCAGAAAGGGTATCTCATGCGTCGTTCCCCAGATATCAGCACATTATTTAGCAAGATGACAACAGGCAGAAAGATTCTTATAAAAGAATAAAGAAAAGGGCAAAAAAGACTATCATCAGTCCATTACATAAATTCTTGTTGTTCCTGCATCGTGAACAGAACACATAGCCCTCATTTTTTATCTCAGGAAGGACATGATAAAAGGAAAGAGCAACAAAGATCAAAAATACATAAAAGCTTCAGAATTGGAGTTTAAAGAGAGTCACACTCCTCAGCTGAGGAAAAACACCGAAGTGCAAAAGGATGCACAGGGAATGATTACTCACTGTTTCTCATCAAACAAGAACTAATAGACACCGAATGAATTTTTCAAACAGCAGGTTTAGAAGGCAAGGGAAATCTTCTTAACATGTGTAAATAAATTATTGTGTTGGTTGCCACAGCCAATGAAGATGGATGTAAAAACCGATGACTCACACTCAGAGGTGATTAGGAAGCCACTTCACTGCAGCCTGACAAAAGCTGCATGGTATTTTGTGTTTTGACTGCTATTTTTTTCTGATATCCCTTTTTAACCTTTGAACTTGCTACAATATAGTTTGAAGTATGGTCTGTCCACAGCACAACTGGAAGAGCAACCAGCTTCAGTCCTAGGATGAGACAACAGCAGAAAGCTTCAGGCTACAAGTTTTAAGAGTTGTCATATCTGTGAGCCTTGTTGATGAAACCAAACCATTCCAAGCAGAGACTGTGTCCAAAACAGAAGGTCCCACCCTCGTCTCTATGTTCTGCCCAAAGGAAAAAGTACTAAAAAGGAAAAATAAGACTAACTTTTCAAGAATCTATAATGCTGGTGTGTATTGCTATGCAGCCATACGACCAAGCACGGATAGGTTTGTCCCAACCATGTGGCAGTTTGAACTACAACTTCTGCTGGTGGCTCCAAGCTGGTGCAGTGTACATGCTTTACCAAAAAGCTTCCTTCAGTATCCTGCCCTGCTTGCTTTATTTTGTAAGGAAAGTTATTTAATAATGGTAACTTTTTAATGTGTTTGCCTTTAAAAACCTAAGGCTGTTCATGGTCCTGAGGATAAAGATAATATTCAGAGAATCATGTTACATATGATACTCATAAAATGCTGTGACACAGTAGCAATATGTTGAGCTTCCGCACTTCAGTATGTTCTCTTCCACAAATGCAAAAAACCCCTATAGCCTCATTTATTCATTAGTTACACATCATATGCTACTGTTCAACATTTATTGTTGAATTATGTTTCACTAGTAAAACATAACTCTACTTCCTCTGAAATTTACTTTATTTAACTACATAAAAAGATTTTTCCCCCTTTGGGGCATTTCTAAGCATTTAAACCGTGATTAGCCTCCAAAATAAATTTTAAGTATCAGATACATGCTGAAAGTACTTTACAATGCAAAGATCACATCCGGAAACTCTGCACACTGAAGAAAACCATCCCTCTATTATTTTATAGTATGAGTTCAAATACATATTTGTGAGTCACAGACACTCAGTAAAATTAAATGACTGTATATAAAGCAGTATAATTTTGTGCCTAGGAAGCAGTGATTACTATTTTATGTAGCACCTGCTAAAAGTCACTATCCTGAGTAAGACAAATGTTGCAACCTTTCAAGAGACATAAGTGATAAATTTGACACAGGACAAAATCAGGTATTTGTTCTAAAAGTTCTTTAAAAATCCTAGTATTAGTGTGTTATGGATAAACACGTGGCAGCTTTCAATGATTTCAAATTAAAAAGGAACGACTTCTATATTAAGCATACCAAAAAGGTCAATAAAACTTGCCATTAAAGTAGGATGACTGTATACAGTTATAGTAAATGAAAATACTCTTATCTGCTTTGGCAAACTTACAAAATGGCTTATTTTAATTTCTAGGGGTTTGTCCCCAATATCCAGTTGCTATTCAGCAAGCACTACTGCCACCTCCTGACGTTCTGCTGTATCTATCAAAATATATCTTCACATCGTGTACAAGTGTTGTTACAGCTCTCTAGAAAGTGTTCAGCTGCTCAGGCATTTATATTTAGCTTTTTGAAATCTACTCTTCTAGTAGATTGACTTAGTTTCTATAAAACTAAAAGGCTTTCTTCTTTATGACAGAATGCCTTCCCATCCCCTCTTTCTCATAACATTGACACTGCTGTCATCCAAATGACATATTGGGGTTTACAGCATCCCAGAATTATTAAGGTTGGAAAAGACCTCTCAGATCACCAAGTCCAGCCAATAACCCAATGTCACCACATCAGTTATCCTTAAACACCTCCAGGAATGGTGACTCCACCACCATCACCTCCCTGGGCAGTCAATTCCAATGACTAACCACCCTTTCTGTGAGGAAGTGCTTCATAACATCCAACCTAGCCCTCCCCTTGCACAGCTCCAGTCCATGTCATCTTATCCTATCAGTAGTTGCCTGGGACAAGAGCCTGACCCCCACCTGTCTAGGACTTCCTTTCAGGTAGTTGTAGAGAGTGATAAGGTCCACCCAAGTCTCCTCTTGCCCAGGCTAAACAACCCCAGCTCCCTCAGCCTCTCCTCATGTTTCTCTTCTAGACTTGAATAGTACTGCTTGGCTTTCAAAGCACTACAAATATTCCATTTTGCACAAGATCAACAACCAGCACATGTTCCTTAGAGATGGAACATTAATGGTCACCAGAGCTCCGCAAGAGTCAGTCCCCATCACTTCTCTAAAGTCCTAATTCACTCTGTCTGTTCTCTAGTTTCTCCTCCAGCTTACCAAGTACACATACACAGGAAAACAGAGAACAGAGAGAAGAAAGGCGAATAAAGATGACTCTTCAGTGATGAGAATGTGGCAAATGTGCATAACTAGGAATGAGGTCATTGCTTCAGTAAAAATAATTTCACTAAGCAGGACAGCTCCTGTAGGACTGGCTTATAAGGCACTCTATCTCTTACCCATATGACCTATCAGATTGTTGGCCAATGCTGGTGAATTTCACATTTTAATCAGCACGACCAGGAAAGATCAAAAAACACTTTTCTTGGCAGAAGTATTCTATGCTCTTCTAACATAAGGCAGTATTTTAACACACTGACAGATTCCAGCAAGCATCTAACTATAATATTACCAGCCAGTTCTAACAGAAGTGTAGATCTGAACAAAGAAAAGGTAAAAATTAATGAAAGCACAGTGGAGAGCACCAGTTCTGGATAAAAATCACACCACAGAACTGCATGTCCCCGTCAGGCAACTAGAACTCTTAAAGCACTTTGGAAAAGGGAGAAATAAAGAAAAATTTAAAGGTAGGAAAATGCTATTAAGCATTAACCCCAGTAGAAGGTAACTCATTTAAGTGACTTTCTTGGCCCATACAGGTCTCATCATTGTGTTCAAAGATTTAATAGTGTAACTAGTCCCACAGCCTTCAGCACAAATCCTTATATGGAGTAAGACTACCATTAATTACCAGATCAGACTACATACTAGAGTATTCTTCAGAGCCACAAGTCTATGGAGCCCTATGTCGTAGCTAACCTCAACCTAGACTTCAGATGAATTCCCAAACCAAATATGGCTTTAACAAATCATAAGATGAAATTTTTGCATATAACAGGTTCACCTCAACTTAAGTTTGGTGAAATCTACCAAGAGACTGCTAACACACAAACAGGAATTAGAGCTGAAGAACTGTTACAACATTGACCTGATCACACTGCCAATAGGCACACAGTCACATTTACTTCTTGCATCCTTTCCGTGGTTTCTGACTTTTGTATCATTACTGACTTCTTGTTATTATTCTCCTCTTAAAGTGTTGCTATCTTTAGAAGAAATTGATGCTTCAGGATAGCAATGCACAAAGCAAACAACAGCTTCAGGTTGGGAACCACTACTTGACCATTTTATCCTGCTGTGGATATCTGGAAAGCCCTGTTTATCTGTATCAGCTCTGGAGTGAGGTCTTGGTGGATTTAACTAAAAGTGATACCCAGAATATTAACTAAGTGCTGGTTTGGTGCAACAACATGGCTTTTAAACGACTTCCTCTTTAGAGCAAGGTTTCACTCATGTAATGGAAGCACTTCATCTGCCCAGATAGGCTACATGATGCAATTGTAGGTGTGCAGTATATCATAAAATGTATGTAGTAATCTGGAACCAATAAGCTGTGCAATGCCACTTCTCAGTTTAACCAGATCTTTTTAGTTTTCTGCTTTCATCACGACTATTCCTAAAGATACCACACCTTTAACAAATAATATCACAACCAACATCAACCACATTTGTAAATTAGTGGCCAAAAACGCACATCTAAAAACCAGATGCAACAAGATGTACAAACTGGACAAGTGCAACACTCAAGTGTCATTTTTACTCAGTATCTCTGGCCCTATTTTTTGGCACAAGCCCATTATTTTTCTACTTTACTGCTGGCTGATATCCATGCTGAGGTTTTTTGATTAGTGCAGCTTATTTCCTCTAGCATTTGAGAGGGCTGCATTCAATTTCCTCCCCAGGAATTTGAGCAGAAAAAAGGATTTGCTCTGCATTCTTCTTAAATTTTGAAGCTAGTTTCAGCTAGCTACTTCATCATCATTGGCTGTTTTCTGTTTTGTTTGAATTGCACTACTGCACTCTTTTTATCCTCCTCCATGACTAAACGGTTCCAATTCCTTCCACAGTCTTTTAATTGGGAACCATATTCATTATCTCAAAGGATTCAGATCTAAGGCATGAGAATAAGAATTCTTAGGAAAACACAGAAAAAGGGGGGGGAAGGTAGCATATTAGCTGGATTTCCTACACAACACTGAAGATAAGTATTTATTTGTAGCTAACCAAGCAGAAAAACATCAGCATAAGATTTCTTTGGATGTTACAATGCTCCCAAACACCTAATCCTGTATTATAAGCTGGTGTACACAAAGAATTCTGTTCCCCTTGCATCCAGACTAGAAAAGGTAAAGGTTTTACGTGATAAAAGAGATCAGTAGTTTTTAGCCTTATGCTAGTAATAAGGATCTGCACAAATTATCTCAGGAGCCTGAGCTGATCATGTCACAGCACAACCATCCAAAAGCATTGCTCTAGGCTGGTGAAGCACAAGCATCCCTTGTCACCCCATAGTGCATGAAAAGCACACCCTAGAAATGGCTAGGATGATTATTTTGAGTTCTATGTTTGGATTGGTATAAATGCTAGAGATGTTGTGGGAAACACAGGAGTAATTTCATTACTGTCTCCTAAATGCAACATATTATTAGGCCATGATTTTATTCAGGTAACTAAAAGATGTCTTTCATGATGATTACAGGATACAGTTCTAAATGGTATGGAATTTCTGTGAGTTAAGCCATTTGTTTTTTGCACTCATCGAGCCTCTACGTATTGTCACTAATACAAGGTAAAAGGAAGGCAAAGAGCAAAAATGCCATGCACTACAATGCTCATAGGCAGGAACAAAACAGTTTGTCTCATTAAATCCATTGGGTCTCTGGCAAATTTAGGAAAACGTTGCTTTTCAAAATTATTAATATTAAACCTGATTTGAAGTTAATACTTTAAAAACACAATTTATCAAAAGCACTTCTAAACGATAACTTCATAATCCATATCCTGTCTTCCATTCTCTACAAGAAATTCTGTAATGTTATTTAAACCAGGCTGAATTTGATGACTTAATATTATTCACAAGAGTACTGTGTCTCCTTCCAGCCATTTGGTTTTAGGTTTTTTTGTGAATTCATCAACCTATAGTTTCTCATAATTTTTAATGCACTCTCACCGTCAGCATTATAAGCTACCACAGGCATTTTCTTTTAGGAAAATAAAAGACTCACAGTGCTGTATGTCTGGTACCTACCAAGCACCTATATGGTTCTCAAGAGCTTAAGTATTTGGTGGACTGTATAAATGTTCCAACATATAAATAATTTAAAAATTGAATAAAACCTTTTCAAGTAAACTTTCCTCTCTCTTTGGATATGTTGCTAATATGAGAAACAATGTATTCCTGATAATTACAGGTGTATTCATCATTTAGTGGTATTTTCCCTTAAAAGATTTGCTCTCTTCAAATGCTATTTACGTGAGAGGAATTAAATTATCTGTTCCACACCCAAGCATGGAAGCATTGTGTCAATATACGGCAAACTCTTGGCACAAAAAACCTGCTACAGTCAACGAGAAGAATCTCATAGATCTGGTGCTGCTTTTGACCATAGTGTTTGAACCCCAACCACTTAGTTTTCAAACTCCAAGCCCACATTACCCCACCTCCAAACCCACAAATACAACAATCCTGCCTTAAGCAAGGGACGCATTGCTCTTACAGTGCTTTTCCCAAATTAACTTAACCACTATTGACAACCAACACAGACAAAAACACACTGTCAAGCTACCAAGACAGAAATTACTCAGTTTAGTGCCTTTTTTTATGCTAAGAAAGTATCTCATGACATGTTATCTTCATATGTCTAAGCACCTGAGCACAGAAAGAATGTAAGTCAATCCATTCAAAGAAAATACCAATTTATGGTTTAATTTTGTGGTGTTTCAGGAGGTGGTTTTGGAGGTTTTGTTTTGGTTTTCAGTTGGTGAAGAGTTGTTTTATTCTAAGGTTGCCCTATCCTGTTTCATTTTTGCAGATTCATAGCTGCAAACCAACAGTGCCATCCACTGTTCTCAGAACAATCTTACTCAATGAATTTTTCCCGCTTACTTGATTTAAAAATAAGATGCTCTATTTCGGTCTCAGTACTTGCAGACACCGGGTTCCTAGTACAGACAAGAGCTTAAGGCTCCTAAAGAAAAAAAAAAGCCAAACTACAATTGTAGAGATTTGCATGGAAAATCATAGAAAATGCTGATTTAGTTGTAAAAAAACCCCCAAAACTTTGAGCAATGCAGACTTTTCTCCTGCGAATATAGTCTTTTATTGAAATACACTGTACATAATTGATCTTTGAAAGGGCTGTAGGCCAATTTCATATCCAAATCACAAATGGGGCCATTCTGCCACTGCACTGAATTGCCAACAAAATCAGTTCCAGAACTGATGGATGTGTGCTTCAGAATGGGGAAGCTGCTTTGTGTAAGGTGCTCTACCAGAACATAATTTTGATTTTAGTCATTTCTCCACTAATCCAGCTGGAGCTCTAATGCTACATGCACAGGTTTTCTGTAAGTAATTTTAATTGACCAAGCAGGGAAACAGCAACTTGAGAGAAACTAGAAATTAGCCACTCAAGAACAGGTCAAAATAATGTTGCGTAGGAAGAGAACAAGTAGGACAGTAACTGACTCGATGAAACATGATGGTATGAAACCATCACATTTTCAAATTATTTGAGGGATTCTAGCAAATACATGATTCTAGGTAGGTTTAAGGAGGGAAGCATGTATCCAACTGTCCTTCCCCCAAATGAACACAATCACTGTATGAATTGTGAACACAAAACTGTAATCACAGTAACTGTGATGATGCAGCCTATGCATTGCAGGCCAAAAGATACCAGCATTTGCATCACTGATGTAAAGTAAGACTGCACTTCAAATACATCAGGCGGAGAACAACCACAATTTTATTAACACTCTTTCAAGAAGTAATATCTTTACTAAATCTGGAACAAATAGGTTATGTAAAACAAGGAATTCTATTCTAGATAGCTCTAATTCATGCAAAAATTAAAATTCATTCATGCTTTTAGCTGGTGAATAATGAATGTCAAAGCCTTAAACAGCTCTATTTAAGGACATATATTACCTAAGTAATTTGCTGCATCCCTGTACTGGAACAATAATGCAGGCTCATGTGACATTCAGCCATGCTTTTCAATAGGTCTTTCTGTTAACAGTACTGCAACACCTAAAATATATTCTTAGGGTAACATATCATGTAAAAATATTTGGTGTTCTAATATAGTTTGCTATATCTGTATAACTTGCTATTTGGATACCTAGAGGGTAATGAGCAGTGTATTAATTTGCATTGAAATATCCTTCCTCACAGCAAGTGGAAATGACATTTTTAAGGCAAAGACATCTCCTAGAAAATGCTGGGAGTTTTAATATCATGCCTTAAACAACACATTTATTTCTGACGATGCCTACTGCTCATTTTATATCTGCACAAGTTCTCTACTCCTTTTGAAGCAAAATACAAGATTTTGTGCAGATAAATAGAAATATTTTTATTGAAAAGTACATTATTTATTATGCACCAAGACATCAAGACATGAATTTTCATAGCTTATGCAGTTGTAATTCATTTTCATTTAATCAAAATAAATGTTCTGTACATCTCTTACAACACTAACTAGATAACCATAATACTTTGACCACCTGTAGTTTTCTAATACATATTTCTTTCTCACTGAAATGCAATTTTATTTAGCAAGCTACCACCTGCTTGTATTTAGCAACTGTTAAATAAACCTAACACTTTCTTGTATAGATATAAATTAATGTGTTCTCAGAGAGTACCTAAATATCACCTTTAAAAGCAGACTGCTAAACAGAAGGCAATTTTCTTGATTATACAATAATAACAAGGTAATTTTCTAGATTAATTTTGAAATTAGAGCAGCAGTCAAACATACATTTTGATATTATTTTGTTGAAAATGTTGAAAACAACATAGCTGTAAATTGGGAAGAATAATTTTAAACAGCTTTATATAGCCAGATAGTAGCCCAAACGTTCAAAACTGATGCTGCAGGCTGCAGTGTAATCTCTAATTCAATCCTTATCAAGAATAAGTTTTCTTATGCCATTTATGTGATAATACAAGCAAAGAATGAATACACTTTTTATCATAACTGAATTCTAGTGCTGTAGCAGTTAATAATGAGATCCAAAAAGAAAGCTTCAAATGTATTTCCTACATAACATATACTTCAGCTGCAAGAAGGGGTTTTAATTTTCAAATTTGTATTTGGATTGACCTACACAAGGTCTTTTCCAGTTAGGATAGAAAAAACCAGACAACATTATTTGCATAACTCCAGGAGAGATAAAGACCACCTGCAACAACACCTGTAAAGCAGCTACATATGTAAATTGACTGAATATAGCAGAGCCTCCACAAGCCTTCTTGCAAGGATAAGCAGAAGGAGACTGTATCACCTAAGGATTCTGGGGAATTGCATACTCCATACTTCATTTCTGGACAAGCATGTCATCCAAGCCCATTTTAGTAGTTGCTCCTAAACCCTCCCAGAAGCGTCAACAGATACAATCAAGTTTTCACAATCAATTGTTTAGAAAACAACACGTAATGTAGTGAAGTCTGTATTATTGCTAAGTCATGCTCGATTCAGCACAAAGCTCATAAAATCTCAACATGCCACTCATCTGTACTGACACACCTAACTAGCAGTAAATGGAAATTAAAATGTGCATAAATACATACATTAAAAATACACAGACATAGCAGTTTTGGTAACAAACAATGAATGATAGAATCCAGTTTCAGTAAAAAATTAGAATTACAAGCCTTGTATTAGCACTTAACTTCCCACTTACATTCCAGTGAGGTCAAAAAGAGTGTTATGAAAAGCAGTTAAATTAATGCCTATTGTATTTTTTGGGGACATTCATCTAAAGAAGATTTTGGTTTTTTGGTGCTCTAAACATTTTCTTGTGATACAGTGCCATCAACACTAGCTGATAATAAAATCATTCTTGGGACAGAACACCTTAACATTTTTTGTTTCAAACAAGATTTCAATTCCCTGGTGCAATTATGAAACTTGAAATGTAATTCTCTTTAGAACTCTAAAAGAATTACACCAGAGTCAAGTTAAGGGTAAAGCATGATAAAAAGAAGCAGCTTCAAAGACCTGTTTTATATTACTATTGCCTCATGTCATGTTATATTCTGAGTTGTGTTAATGTGTGTGAAAGGACAATGAGAAAAATCATAAAGGAAAAAAACTTGTCTAGTTTAGCATTTCAAATGCTAGAAAGTGTTTGCTGTTGTCCTATTGCAATTTAACATTCTACATTGGCAGGTGCCTTTGAGATGCAATCACTACTTTGCAGGGTGTTGACAGCATCATCAGTAATTACCATTTTAACTGAACACTGCAAGGTGGCAGAGAGAAGACCTAGTCTTCAGTCTGATGTCACACAATAGGTATTGGAAATTTTTCTTTACATTACTATTCTGAAAATTCTCTTAAATTGAACTCTTCATGTTGACAAAAACATTATGTCTAGTAGAAACGCTGAAAAGGCACAGCGAAAACTGAATTCAATTCAACACACCCACAGAAAAATGATCTGGAGAAACCTACTTCCATGTAAGAGCAGCGCACAGCACCAGAGAGGCAGGTACTAAGACTGCCTTGTCACATCTGTCCATGCTTTTGCTCTTCAACTCCAAAGCATGACACCAAATTTGAACCATTAAATGAAATACAGAGCAAATATTTCAGGTATAGATGAACAAGTCACAATTAAAATTCATACACATTTATGAATACCCCAAATTAACCCCCCAACAAAGCTTTATTGACAGGTTAAAACATCCATTTCGCTTTTGCTCATTGCTCACTTGTGATAGATTATCTATTTAATCTATCTATAGATAGATTATCTATTTAATCTATCTATAATAGGTGAGACTTGGTATGTTTCCAGTGTATGATTCAGAATCGTAGGCATGACCCTTGGGCAAGTTCTGAACCTATCAGGACTGCACTGGGAAGCAAGGCCTCAAATTTGAAATTCCCTTTTGAGCAAAACATTAGGAATATTTATCTGACCGATTATCTTGTTTGAGGGTTGCTGCCCTGGTTCTCAGAGGGACAGTCCTGCTGCATCAGACTCAGTGGGGTGATCAGATCAGAAGGGTGACTACACAGGAAGGCGAAGCTGAGCCACTCGCTGCACTCAGCTACCAGACACAGGGTAAGGGTGAAATTTCTACTGTTTGCCTTTCAAAAGCTTAAGGAAGCATCAAAATATCCCAAAAATCAACAAATCAACTCAAACTAACCACTGATCACTTGCACTAGAAATTCCTCTGTTGTCTAAACACAGCACAATGCAAAGCAGAGTGATAAATAAGCAACTGTATTTTTTATCCCCATTTCTGATCTCTCTTAGCCTCTAGTCTTCCAGCAGGATGAGAGTGATTGATTTATAGCAATCACACAAATGCAGGTTTTGCTGCCCTGGAATATAGCTGCTTCATGCTGAGATTTGCAATTAAAAATTCGTCTTTGAAGTCCCATGGTCTGTCTTTAAGATGAAGCAGCTTAAGATCAGGTTAGGAGATACATCTGTCCTGATTGAGTATTTCTGGCTTGAGGTATTAAGGATGTCCCTGGATAGCTGCAGTTGTTTGCATCAATCCTAAATTGCTCTTAAACAGGAGCAATTAATATCAGCTTTGATCTGCCCTTCTCTATCTTATTTGTTACTCTCTGAATCAGCAGAAGAAGGAAAAGCATCAGGAACCTGATTCCACTTTATCAACAAATAATCAAAACCCAACCTTTACTGTATTTAAACAGTAATTTAAACATGATGCAGCTGAAGACAAGCTTCTCTGTATCACATTAAAACTGAAATTTGTTTCTATACCTGGCTTTAGTGTCCAGTAATGCCTTTCACACTTTAAGATTTCTGTCCTATTTTAAAAAATCCATACAGTGACAGTAACTATAAGGTTAATAATTTAATACAAATCTACCTAAAGTCCCAGGTAGTTATAGAATCACAGAATCTTCAGGGATCAGAAAGGACCTGGAAAGATCATCCAATCCAATCCCTCTGCCACAGAAAGATGACCCAGACTAAGTCCAGGCAGGTTTCAAATGTCTCCAGAAAAGGAGACTCCATAAAACCCCCCTGGCAGCCCCCTCCAGCGCCCCATCACCCTCCCTGGGAAGAAGATATAGAATCAGTCAGGGTTGGAAGGGACCACAGGATCATCCAATTCCAACCTCCCTGCCATGGGCAGGGACACCCCACCCTAGAGCACGCTGGCCAGAGCCTCATCCAGCCTGGCCTTAAACACCTCCAGGAACGGGGCCCCAACCACCTCCCTGGGCAACCCATTCCAGGCTCTCACCACTCTCATGGTGAAGAACTTCCTCCTCACATCAAGCCTAAATCTACCCATTTCCAGCTTTGCTCCATTCCCCTTAGTCCTGTCATTACCTGAGATACGTAAAAGCACCTCCCCAGCTTTTTTATAGGTCCCCCTTCAGATACCGGAAGGCCACAATAAGGTGCTCCGGCCCTCTGCTCATCCTTGTGGCCCTCCTCTGGACTCGCTCCAGTATGTCCACATCTTTCTTGTAATAAGGGCTCCAGAACTAGATGCAGTACTCCAGGTGGGGGTCGCACCAGAGTGGAGTAGAGGTGGAGAATCATCTCCCTCGACCTGCTGGCCACACTTCTCCTGGTGCAGCCCAGGATCTGGTTTGCCTTCTGGGCTGCAAGTGCACAATGCTGGCTCATGTTGAGCCTCCTGCCCACAAACACCCCTTAGTCCCTCTCCTCAGGGCTACTCTCCAGCCAGTCACTGCCGAGCCTGTATCTCTGCTTAGTATTGCCTCGCTCCAGATGCAGGACCTTACACTTAGTCTTGTTACACCCCATGAGGTTGGCTTGTGCCCACCTCTCCAGCCTGTCCAGGTCCCTCTGGATGGCATCCCTACCCTCCGGCGGGTCTGCCGCACCACACAGCTTGGTGTGACATCAATAAGATTCCCTCAGCCTCCTTTTCTTCAGACTGAACAGGCCCTGATCCCGCAGCTGCTCCTCATAAGGCTGACTATCCAGTCCTTCCACCAACCTTACTGTCTTTCTTTGGGCCCACTCCAGCACCTCAAAGTTTTTCCTGCATTAAGGTGCCCAAAACTGAACGCAGTACTCAAGGCATGGCCTGTCATAAGCAGATATTGGATAGTCTCTAAATATATCTGACTCATTCAAAAAATTCATCAATGGGTATTTACATTTCCCTAAATACTCATCTCCACTAGTCATACAAGAGAGTTCTCAAACACAAGGTAAAATAACTGAGAGATTATATTCACAGAAACAGAGATACGGCCCTGATAGATGTGAAAATAAAGATTTACCCTCACTTTCTGGGGTGTCTAGTATTCCTTCCTCTATGGAAATTACTTGTAGAATGAAGCAGCCATGCTAGACTATAGTGAAAGCAAATAATTAATAAGGCTGTTTCCACTTCTGACTAGGGGATAGGTTTCTGATCACACTGAGTTATTCACAGTGAGAGTAACAGCAGAACTCATCCCTAGCTGCTCTAGTATTAAAAACTAACTGTGCAAAGATACCAATCTCATGTCAATATGACAAAGAAAATGGATCACTATGTTTCGCTTCATTAAGCTATGACGCCTCTATTTTTTAAATAACTATATGAAAGGCCTATTTAAAAACATACATCAAAGATTATTCTTCAAATGAAAGATTTGGAAGGGCAGAAATGAAGCAGCCAGAGCAACACACATCAGCGTACAAGATAATGGGTTTTTTCACCTTGGACAACTGAGTTTTGAGAGAAGATTGGGAATTAGAAGATGTCAATCCAGAATAGCCAATTTGTTCTTTGTGAGAGAGAAATGCAGAAGACACTTGTAGTAAAAACCATAATCCTTTCCAGCTCACCAGAAAAAGTAGGAAATATCAAGTAAGACAAACTTCAAGTTTGCTAAAAGTATGTGCAATAACTGCCGAATTTTAAACTTAGTAATTGCTCTCCATGAAGCCAGAAAAAATAGCAAGCACAGTACAACAAAAGCCAGTTCAATAGTCTGTTTATTCCACAGTCAAATTGTCCAGAGCATTTAACATACTTTAAGTGTGAAAGCAGACGTGTTACAGCCATCACCCAAATTGCTCCACCTTTCAGATGTACACGTTTCCCAGAAACAGAGTTATAGATGAGCACAGACCTGGACAATACGTTTGATTATACCATCAGATACCAACATTGCCTACTGTTAGCCACATGTTCCCATAGGGCTTGCACACGGTAGCCGAAGGAGACTTTCATAGCTCCTGCAGTACCTCTGTAGAGCTACTATGGCCATCCCTTCATAAGCACCATTCTAGTAAAATTATCTCCCGGGCAATACAACACAAAGAAACCTGTATTGCCAAGCACTGTATTTAAGTTAAAAATTCAAATGAAATAAAAGGATCAATTATCTCATGATCACCCCAACACTTGTCATCATTAGCTGCAGTAAAACATAAGATAAAGATCTTTCCACTCTTATTTCCTCAGAACTTTTCCATCTCACCTGGAAGAACCTATGCCAAGATCAAAGTCTGGACTGACTCCATTATAGAAACAGTATGTTGTAATTGAAGTTTCAGGTGAACACATCCACTCTGCTTTAGCAGGGAGCTCACCAAGTCAGACAGAATCATGAATAATAAAGAAGAAAAAGGAAAAATATTCTTGTATGTGGCTTCTAAACTGTCACCTAAAATCTTAATAATGCTTGACGTGACAAACGTTAGTATTTCAGTTACATTTCTCACATGAGAAAGTGCAACAAAATATTAGCTCACACAAGCAAAATCAAGGTTGCTATACAGACAGTAACAACATCGCAGTGTGCTCATGTAATTTAAAGTTTTCTATGGAGCTATTAGTACATCATATTCCTGTTACTCTTTGGAGGTTTCATCTGTTTTCATCCAATCTTTACTTTCATAAAATCTATTATTAAAGCACTTTCTGCATCTCTGTTTTCATAAAGTTTTCTGCATCGCTGTTTTCATAAAGTTTTAAAAGAACAGAGGCTCACAAACCAATAGCTCTAGTGACTGTTTTAGCAGTCTCAGACTAACAAGACACTTCCTGCAACTCTATGTTGTAGATTTGCAGCTAAGAGTAACGTGGAAATGCGGAACATTAATAGGAAAAACTTGCATATAATTGTTTAGGCTGCAAAAGACCATTAAGGTCCAACCATCAACCCGATTCTACCAAGCCCACTGCTAAACCGTGTATCTCAGCTCCAGATCTACACACCTTTTAAACACCTCCTGAGATGGCAATTGAACCCCCTGCCTGGGCAGCCTCTTCCAAGGCCAGACTCTTTCTCTACAGTTTTGCCTGATGCCCTACCTAAACTTTCTGTCTCAACTACAGGCCATTTACTCTTTCATTTGTCTATCAAAGACTCTTATTGGATCTTTCTACACCTACCCAGTGGCCAGTAAAATTCTTTCCCCATTGTTGAGAGTAGAACCAATGAACATTCCTAGCTGGTGCCTCTTCGCTAGGTATGTTCTATGTAATTAAAAACAATCCATAATGCAATTGGAATACGTAAAAATTATCACATACCCACAAGCACCCTAACAAAGATACTAATCACAGTACAAACCAGGTAACAAAAACTAGACTAGCAGTAATTTAACATCAATTTCTTCTTTATTTTACAATTCTCTTAAATTGAGTTGGATCTGTTATTTGCTACTTTGTGGCATCAGCAAACTCGCTGACAGTGCACCCTAATCCCTCACCAAGTCATTAATAAATAGATTGAAGAGGACAGGTCCCAGTACCGATCCTCGGGGGACTCCACTAGATACAGGCCTCCAACTAGACTCTGTCCCAATAGCCACTACTCTCTGGCTTCTATCCTGCAGCCAGTTCACAATCCACCTCACTACCCAATCATCCAGTCCACACTGCCTCAGTTTGGCTGCAAGGATGCTATGTGAGACTGTGTCAAATGCCTTACTGAAATCAAGATAGACCACCTCCATTGCTCTGCCATCATCTATCCACCTGGTTATGCCCTCATAAAAGGCTATCAGGTTGGTCAAGCATGACTTCCCCTTGGTGAAGCCATGTTGACTGTCCCTAATGACCCTCTTGTCCCTGATGTGCCTAGAGACAGCATCCAGAACAAGCTGTTCTATCACCTTTCCTGGGATGGAGGTGAGGCTGACTGGTCTATAGTTACCTGGGTCCTCCTTCTTATCTTTCTTGAAGATTGGAGTGACATTTGCTAACCTGCAGTCTCTAGGCACCTCTCCTGATTCCCATGACTTAGAAAAGATGACAGAGAGCAGCTTAGCGATGACTTCTGCTGTCTCCCTTAGCACATGCACGTGCATCCCACCAAGGCCCATGGATTTATGTACATCTAGTTTGCTCGACACATCCCTAACCCAGTCCTCATCAACCAAGGCAGGCTCCTCTTTTACCTCAACTTCCTCTGGAGCCTCAGCAGTCTGGGCTTTGATACCAGGACAGCTCCCAGAAGTATAGATGCAGGCAAAGAAAGTGTTCACTATGTCTTTTTCTGTATCCTCTGTCTTCAGGGCACCCAGCTTATTCAGCAGTGGTCCCACATTGCCTCTGGGTTTAGATTTACTTGCAAAGTAAAGAAGCCCTTTCTGTTACCCTTGACCTCTCTTGCAAGATTTAATTCCAAGGAGGCCTTGGCTTTCCTAGTTGCATCCCTACATTCTCTCACAGGAGTCTTATAATCACCCAAGTGGCCATCCCCTCCTTCCATGATCTATAGACTTTCTTCTTCCTCTTGAATTTACACAGCAGCTCCCCCATTTAACCACACAGGTCATGTAGCTCCCTTCTTTGACTTCTTCCCTTTAGGGATGCACTTGTGTTGTGCTTCAAAGAAGTGATCTTTGAGTGATGACCGGCTATCTTGGGCCTCTTTACCTGCCAGTACCCTGTCTCACAGATCTACTTGGCTAAGGACTGTAAATTTAATGGACATTTTCTAGGATAGGTTTTGGTGGATTTTTCTTTTGTTGTGGACTTTCTCACTACTTTTGGGTTTTCAGACAGGGTACTTTTGGTCAGATGTGTTTTCCTTTATTGCAATGGTGATGGGTTTGCTACTTTATCGTCACACTATGTACAAACCAACAATAAACTGTGCTTTCTGCTGATGGCCATGCTCCTTGGACTGGGTTACAGAATAGTCAAAACAGATTCACAGTTGCAAAAGGTGTCTGATATCACATGCACATTATGTGTAACAAATTCATACTGCATAAAACACAGCAATGTTATAACTGGTGATAGTTCATCATGGTTAATAAGCATCTACTAATAAGCCCTAAATTGCTTGCCTTAAGAACAATGCCATTTCAGGGGTGTACCTATTAACGTTTCAATGGCAGATTCTATAAAACAATGCACTGCAAACAGCTGAAACCTTCCCAGTATTTTCTCAATAGAGGTTCAGCCTCTACCACAGTTTATTGGAAAAGCAGAAAGGATGGTCAACAAAGAGTTAACCACTTTCCAGCAGTTGCTAGGTAACATTCAGCCATCCCTGCATCTCCATCCCAGGGTGTCAGGGTGTTCAGAGTATTCAGAGTCTACCAAGAATCACTATTCTTCGTCTGAAATTTCACTGCTTGAGCATGCATTCCCCTTTCCAACATGCCTCAGCATCCAGAACTGATGCCTGAAAGGTATCCTCCTGAAGTAAAAGAGACCTAACAACTTGTTGATTTAATCTCTCTTAAACCCTTGATGGATTTTGTCCATTCTTTGGAACTTGAAACCACAGCCCTGTGGTCTTAGCTTTACTGCAGTGGCAACAGTGCCCAAACCTTCTGCACAACATAGCCCCAAAATGCACAACACAAATAACCTCTGGGTGTCACCTGCTGAACTGCTGTTTCCTCTAAGCTCTGCATTGAGTCTTAATTCCCAGCTATCATCCTCAGCTAGCTCATAACCTAGAGAAAACCCTATTTCAGTTGTATACCTCTGAATTTATTGGGTTTTGTGAAATCACTTCCAATCCAATTTGAGAGTAGGGGTTTTTTTCCTGTGGGCATTGTGTGTTAGTTGATTTAGGTTTTTTTTTAAACAAAAAAGCACCAGTGTGATCACAGACTAGAACAGACTCAAAAGCACAGAAAGCAAATGCCTCACAACAAAAAAAGAAGGGAGGTATTAAATACTTACTGCTTGAGCTTTCCACACCACGTTCTCAGCTCCTTTATTTCACAGGCCCATCTCTGTTAGATTGACTTTCACCTCTAACAAAAAGTCTCCAACAGACCCACAATCTTTCATGAGGTGAAGTCTCCCATAGCACTCTAAATTCCACACTTGTATTTTTATCAAATCCAAGTTAACGCATTTTAAAATATGCTGATTCCAAAATAGAAGCTTACACTCTCTCTTGAAATTGAATTGCAGGTACTGCAGTAGTAAATAATCACACAGAGGGCAAATCCAGAGTCCTGCCATGCTCATGCCATCAGCTTATACTATCGACAGCATTTTCATCTGTCATGTGTCTGAAGAAGGGCAATGAAGCTAGTGTAGGACCTGGAGGGCAAGTCTTGTGAGGAGCAGCTCAGGCATCTGGGATTGTTTAATCTTGAGAAAAAGAGCTTGAGGGAAGATCTTATTGCTCTTTACAACTACCTTGAAGGACGCTGCAGAGAAGTGGGGGGATCAGCCTATTCTCCAAGGAGCAAGGAGAAGAGGCAATGGAAGGGGAGTTTTAGAATGAACATTAGGAAAGGTTTCCCTGTTGGTATCGATGGTCAGTTATTGGAAGAGGCTGTTCAGGGATGTGATGGAGTCACTATCCATATATATGGACATGGCACTAGGGAACATGTTTTAGTGGGTATAGTCATGTTGGATTGAGTGTCAGACTTTATGATCTGGGAGGTGATTATATGATCCTATGACCCTATGATCTGTTTGCTACCACACAATCAGCAGCCCATATGAAACTAAAACAAGCCATATTACTTCAGTTCTAGAGTGAAGGCTTTCTATTGGAAGTTTGATAAAACCACATTTTGTTACTCAACAGCTCTATGCAAAAGCCATAGAAAGGGAACATTAGCACGGACATGCAATTTCTAAAGGACTCAGGTATGTTTTGTGTTGAGTTTAACTTGCAGAACAAGCAAAATCAAAACCATTAGATACAGTCTGGTTATGCAGATTGCTGATAAGACATTTGAAAGGTTTTTACTACTTAATGTAATGCTTTATGCTCAGTAAACATTCCAATAATTTTTGATTAAACGAAATACTGGCAATTTAATTACAAGTCTTTTTTAAAGTGGCCAATTATTAAAAAATCATATGCTTACATCTATGAAACTCTAAGTAAGGAAGAACTAAAAATGGATCGTGGTTATTTTGTAGAGTCTGCTGAAGAAACAGCCATGATTTTTCAGACTTCCTCCTTCCTTTATCAAGTCATTTGGTCTTACTGCCTTAAGTCCTTTATTGTTACCGGATGGTGGCTGAAGGGAATAATTCCCTGTGTTCTAATTGAACCATTTTTTAATTCCCACTCTGAGGGCATTAAAGCTTGAGAAACAAAAATATTACTGACTGGTACAGAAATTCAATCAATACAGCCCAATTGTTTCACCATGCTGCTTTACGGTCCAAATGGAATACTTACTACCTATCACAGGGCAAATGAAACAGCCAGTACCTTGCTGTCAGGGTACAATAGCAATGGCTCTAATTACTGCTCCTCTTGTTTGAGAAATGGTTTAGGGTTTTTTGGTGCTCATGTTTGCAAAGTGAATAAAGTTTTCTCCACTGAAGGATGTCTTCATATTATTATTTGATTTACTCAGAACTCTTAAAAAGTATTAATTTTTGAAATGTATACTTAAATGTGATCCACTGCGTTTGGGTTTGTTATTTGCGTTGGTTTTTATACCACTTTTTACATTACATTCAAAGTTGTCTCTGTGAACAAAGTAGGCAGGTGCCTGGGCCTACAGTTTGCAAAACAAACACAGCCCAGCTGTCTACTTGATCTGTGCCACAGTGCTGGTCTGAAGGGGCATGGAGTGCCATGGAGGAGCTCAGGACATACATGAAACCATGTCATACAAGGGCAGCAAGCAGGAACTTCCAGTTCTCTCCAGCTATCCCCCTCTCCCTGCTGCCCTTTTCTTTCTTTATTCTGTAGCAGCATAGCTGTCATTCCTCTGCAACAGAAGAATAGACTCCTGCATTTCCAGCACCACTGAATGGCTGAGAGTACATCCTAGGTAGGTCTACATCTTATGTTGTTGAAAACAAAACACACGAACCTTTATGAAATTTTGTTTTCTCAAGCCACATCCAGATCTACGTCTACCTTACAGGTTGCTGAGATGTAACCACCATCCTCAGCACAACAGGTAAGCTTCATGTTACAGCACAGATACTGCCTCGTGTTAAATTTTAAAGGGTTATAAAGTGCTGCAAAATCCTCAAAGGGAGAGTAAAAAAAAAAAAGATACAGTAATTGGAGAGAACCTTGCCTGCTATTGTTCACACACCTTCACATTGACATCTGGCTCAGCTCTGAGAGGGGAGGAAATCCCTGTTTTCTCTCTTCTGAGAGCACTCAGTCAGGATTGTCTGTATGCTTGATAAAAATGTGGTATGCTTTAGAAAGCAGAGGAAAAACATGGTGCATTAGCTCAATGTCTCAGAGGCAGCAGCAGCCTACAGCTGCTTGCATCTCTCACCAGGAATCAGCTGCATGGATGTCAGTAACTTCATTCTCCTAGATCAATCTCCACAAGAACAAACCAGGTCTGAAGGTGGGTTCAAGTCATTCCCAAGAGGAAATGTGGTTTTTTTATTACTCCAAACCAAAAGCAAATTTGTGTTTTTCATTTTAATCTGCTGCTGTTCAGTGATTTCAGGACTCATTTCAATGCTCACAGCTAAAATACTGGTAACTAATCTTCATGACAAAATGTGGTGGTGGATGCTCCATCCCTGGAAACATTCCATGAACACAAATGCAAATGGAAGAAAATTAGGTTACAGTCTGAAATGACAGACCCAAAGACAGTCACAGTCTTGGGTTATAAAGTGATTATTTTTACCATAACTCTTTGAGAACCATGCTCTATTGTTTCAGGCACTCTAAAAATAGATAATGATGGTCATTGACCTAAAGTGTTTGCAGTCCAGGGAACAAAACAGAAAGGTAGGTAATGGGACACAGATTATCATTAGATTAATTTAGCTACTCTTTTCTCTAAGTGTTATAAAAGAAAGCAACATCCTAGTCAGGCTAGAAACCCCATTTTAGTGAGTTCTGTGAGAATAAATAAGAATGTGTGCCTTCAGGTTTAATGCTACAACTACTATGATTTTTCCACAAGAAAAGACAAAGAATCATATTCAGTTTAATATTTTGCAGCAGATATAAAGCATGTATATGTATATATGTATTAATACGCACGCATGTATACAAGTCCCAGTAGCTATTTACCAGCCTAATCATCATTAGTTGATGGTACACACATACACATTATCACACACGCACACATTATGAAACAATTGTACACGAGGCAAAAAAGAACCTGAGAATTACAAGGTCAGCTGACAGGCTGCAGTACTCATTTAAGTTAGAGACAACACTGGCAACATAATCCAACTTCTTGACTATATCTGCATTCCCATTGCAACACAACTTACCAAGCAAATTTCAAAGTGCTCCATGGAACAGGGTGACATTAAGATGTTGCTGTATATGTGAAGGAATTTTTAGAAATACTGAAATTTACGTGGAAGTAGATTCAGAGTTTTCCCATCATTTTGACGCACTAAATTACTGCTAACACAGATTCACAAATGCCTATTGGTATGTTTCTAGACTCCCTGAACTAGCCCCAGTACAAACAGTAATTAAAGGCCTACACTTTAAAGTTGGACCATTTAAATCAATGGGACTACTCAGTTAATATTACACACATCCTTAATGATTTCTCTGGATCAAGACTTGCTGCAGAAAATTAATACTAAGTGACTGCCACATATATCAGTAAAGAGCTGGACAAAGCCCAAGAATTCTGACACTTGAAAGTGTGAGGCTTTTTATATGTTTCATTCTAATACTGGAAAAATAATTGTAGACATTTACCATAATTCCAAAAAACAAATAAATATATGAAGATCTTAGATATTGGGAGAAATTTTACAGACTGTCCAGCCTGGACTACATTTAAGCAGAAAATTATCTACTCTACTGAGAATGAAGACTTGAGCCTTGCAATATAAATATGTAGGTAACTTGATTAAAAACATCATGGACTTGAGTTTCAATAGAACTGGCCAGAGCCTCATCCAGCCCAGCCTTAAATACCTCCAGGGACAGGGCCCCAACCACCTCCCTGGGCAACCCATTCCAGGCTCTCACCATTCTCACAGTGAAGAACCTCATCACATCAAGCCTAAATCTCCCCATCTCCAGCTTTGCTCCATTTCCCCTAGTCCTTTCGCTACCTGAGATCGTAAAAAGCCCTCTTTTTTGTGGCCCCCTTCAGATACTGGGAGGCCACAATAAGGCCACCTCAGAGACTCCTCTTCGCCAGACTGAACAGTCCCAACTCCCTCACTCTGGCCTCATAGGAGAGGTGCTCCAGCCCTCTGTCCTCATGGCCCTCTGGACTCACTCCAGCACGTCCACATCTTTCTTGTAATAAGGGCTCCAGAACTGGACGCAGTACTCCACGTGGGGCCTCACCAGCGTGGAGTAGAAGGGGAGAATCACCTCTCTCGACCTGCTGGCCAGAAGTAAGTGTACAAGCGTTTCACAAGTAAGTGCAAAAGCATTTCACATTTCCCTTGAGTTATTTTCCCAGTTATGTTTAAAGAAATGTGGGTATGTTGATGATAAAAATAAACATTCAGCTGACATAAATACATTCTTTTATTGATCTGCAAATGCTATCTACAACAAATTTTAACTTTTATGTACCCCATTTTCTGCAAAGATAAGTCCCTCTGTTAGTGACAGCAGATAGCACCAAGTCACTAATAGTACTGCTTTGAGCAAATGGATGACTCAAATTCATGTGATGTCTACTGCTGTCTTCCTGAGATATACCTAGAGAGTACTCAGAAGCAATTGGACTCTACTCAGTTCCTGAATACATATTGGGACAACAAACCCAATACGGATCATTAAAACAAGCTAGAAACCTAGAAACTTCTCAACTCTGTCACTCCTTTAGTTCAAAAGTTGTGGCTTCAGGAGAAGAAATAAAATGAGAATGACAGGTTGTTGTCAGCATATCACTGGTGAAGGAGCTACCAAAACTGTGGTATTCCTTGACCTACTGGCATCCTTCTTGAAACCCTCTGTGACTTGAAGTCAAAAGGATGCTGTGAGTATAGGATATTTCAAGGCTGGAGGTTATTTGTAATCTTCTAGGTTACTGCTTCTTAAAATTCACAACAATGAAAAAAAAAGAAATAGGTATGTAAAGCCAAGGTAAGTTATCGAAAGGGAGTGTGCTTTATTTATGTTATTTCTACCTTCACTGTTTCTAAATACTCCCTGGAGGAGAACTCCAAGGGCAGCTATTTATCACCAAGACCCTGGCAGCATGGCTCCTTCACAAAGAATATTTACAGCTGCAGTAATCCATAGACTACATTAAGAAACTCTAATCCAGTAATGATTAGCTCCCTTTTTCCTCCAGATCTCCAAGGCTAGATGCCATGTGGGCACCTATTTTACTCATTGTTTGTGTCAACAAAAGCCCCTGCATTCCTTGAGTTTCAGGGCACAATCCTACTTGGCACAGCAAAGCAGCAGGTCACTAACTGAACCACAACTTTTTTTTTTGCCTTTCCCTCCCCCCCCCCAGGATTTATCCTACTGCCAGTCATGAACTAGCTCTCAGTTTCAGGCTTTTGCATGACTATCTCTGCTGTTGAAATTCCAAATGACACATGTGATACAGCAGCCCTTCTTTTCAAAACCTATTTTAAGAAAATTATTCACCATTCAGTTTTTGCTTAGGCTTCTTTGAATTACTTGCTAGATTAGTTGTTGACACAAACTACCTATAAAACCATATAAATCTAAGGACAAGAAATCCCCTTCACACTACTCAACAAGTTTTCTGAGAAACACCAAACAAGCGCATGCAAAAAGCAGTTTGTTGCTTTCTTCTAACAACCCTGGTTAAGAGACCTGTTTTATTCTTAGCAGCGCTGTAACTGCTTTCCTCAAAACTGCACTGTTTGTGCATTTATTTTCTTGAGTCTTATCTCTTATCACCTCGGCTACAGCATTTACTTAACACCCATTGAGTTCTATTTAGAGAATAATAGTACACAAAGTAGTATTTACTGAGTATGAATATTCTATAAGGTGCTCAGAAATTCAGTCATTGACTTGACTGGCACTGGCAACAGCATTCTGGTGTTAGTTTTTACTAGGCATAAATATCCAGATCTTGCTTTTTGTCATCAACCTACATTAATGTTTTGTGGCAATAAATCATTGTTATGAAAAGGAAAAACTGAAGAGAATGTTTCAAAAAAGAGCACTCTATTATCCTCTACTGAAGTACCATCCTAAAATTGTTGATATATGCAAGGCAAACCATGTAACTACGCTAATGCCAAGGACAAGCTGTTGTTCCTAACAAGAAATCTGAAGGGCTGCCAACAGAAATTCAGATGAGCCAGTATTACAAAGAGCATAAAAGAAAGCATTCACTACAATTTCTTCAATGAAAAGCTTATGTTTGAGGACTTTTAAATTAGGGGAGAAGTGCTTATCAGTCGAGATCTGCCAGCATTTTTGCAGAAATCAGTTTAAGTGATTCTTCAGGGTTCCCAGTCCCTCAAAGAAGCTACAATCTAGAGGACAGTGTGGGACAAGCATTGGGTCAGTGGCCTCTTCTTGCAGATGAGTTCAACATAGCTTAGTGGATTTGATATTATTGAACAATATAGATCAATGTCACATGAAGAAAGGCAAAATTATGCTGAAAGGATTAATTAATCCTAGTTATTTCCCCTAGAGCTCTAAAAGGTATTTGATGGACCTTGTCAGGATGAGAAATCTAAGCTTAAAAAAGCTGATATGAAAAAATATGTAGAAGTAATGCTTACATAAAATCAGAACACAGCACTTACAATCAGAATGCATTATTTTTAATACAATTATGAAATAACATCTCTAATATGAATTTATAGTAATCCATACAACTGACAGGTAACACATATTTATATATTTCTGATTATAAACAAAAAAAAGGATTCCTAAAAAAAAAAAAAAAGAGGACTTCTCTACCATTTTCCTGGCTTTCTAAATATTAAATTTTTCAAGTAAGGCAGGTGCATTAGGTATGATCTAAGTTGGCTGTTGATAGTTTATACCTTTTGCATACCTACCTGCATTTAACATAAATTGCTGCTTTCCTCTTAAGTCATGTCTACATACTTTGCATATAGAAGCATTTTCAAATTATTAAGCTAATTTTATTCAATATTCATTTGATACTTTGATAGACTATGCATTTGACTTTCAAATGCCAATCCACATGTTTTATAATCAAGTCCACGTTTGCAAACTGTTGTAAGTTATTTGCAACAAATTAGAAGAGGAGCTTTCTGCTATCATTCAACAGGAACCAATGTATTTCATTAAGCAAATCCACATTTTCACCCCGGTTGTACCCTGAAAATTCAAGTAAGCTTATCAGCCTTCATTTTACTAGGATTCTTTGATTTAAAGATGCATAGACGTTTGGAATATCTGGAGCTAGGCCATTCAAAACAAAGCAATGGTATTCACGGACCACACAGATAAGTCTTTCATTCAATTTCACTGTGCATATACCTCATGATTGTGTGGAATAAACCTCCTTTTCACCACATCTAAGATCTAATATCTATACATATCACAATCATGATGAAGGGTCTGTTTATATTTGAAATAAAATGGTAAAAAATAGTCACATATTCATGCACAAAAATGACAGTAAAACACTTCAGAGTAAGGATTTCAAGTGATGCAATGGTCAGCAATCAGATACGTGGAGTGGGATCGAGAAAATTGGCCAAATGGAGGTTACAAGAGGGTTTAATTACTGTCTATAAATACATGAAGGCTGTGTGTCAAGAAGAAAGGAATACTCCTTTCAGTTGTGTCAGACAGGACAAGGGGTAATGGATGCAAGTTTCACCTCAATATGAGGAAAAGCCTCTTTACACTAAGGGTTATTATTAAACACTGGTACAGGCTGCCCAGGGAGGTTGTGGAGTCCACATCTCTGGAGATGCTTAAGACCCATCTGGATGAGTTTGTGTAGTTGATTTAGGCTTTTAGGTAGTTATGCTTTTCAGTATTTTGTACCCTGCTTCTGCCAGAGGGTTGGACCCGATGGCCTTTGAAGGCCCCTTCCAACCCTAATAAACTGTGTAAACTGTAATATGTTTTTATATTTTTCATTAATATTAGCCATTAATAGAATTTTAAAATAGTATTTTACTTGTCACCATAGTTAGACCCGAATATGTAACTATGCTTATTAGTTAGACTACATACATCATATAACACGATGTATTGTGGGATTGTTTCACTTCAACACTCCAAATACAGACTTCTGGTGGGAGTGGGTATTTGCTGAGGACTGGAAAGACTGTTGCTTGTCAGAGCACAGATTAATTTATTTTTTCCATTAAACGTTTTTGGAGACATACATTAAGCCACAGGTATTTGATTGCTGCTCTAACCAAAGCACAGGCAGCTCCTGAGAATGCTAATTTGAGAATGCAACTATAGTTCAGCTCTCTTACCTTGAAATAGGTTGAGGCAGAATCATTCTTACATTTTCCTTGTATGCACCCGTATTTTAGGATATTCCTTTGCAGAGGTATACATGCAGCCATGACTCCTACACTGCCAGACAACCACAAGGAGAAAAAACAAATCCTTTCTACCCAATTACTGTACAAACACCCTCCAATATTTAACTCCTCTGCATTCAAAAACTTGATCCTATAGCATGTCCATGTTGAAATTAAAGGCCAGCATGACAACACCAGTAGGAATGTGGCATCATTAACAGTAAAGTGTTATCTTAGACTACACAAGTTTATTTACTCTGTTTCATAAAATCTGAGAAAGAATTACAAGATGCTGTGCTTTCCATGCAAATCTTTAACTGTAACTACTTCAAATTAGCATATTCAATGCTCATTCCTGTGTTAAAAACAGAAGCTTAATTATCAAATTGGTGACTGTATGCCCATTAGTACTAAATTAATAGAATCAGGTTGAATAAACATTTTATAGAACACTGTCATAATATTGTACTCCAAACAGTTATTAGATTGAGTCAAGGTAAACAAATAAAACCACAGGCACAGCAAATCAGATGTAGTTATTGGTCAACAGCAGCATTACCTGAAACTCTGGTTACCTAAAGGAAGGATTAAGGTTGAAGAGTTAAAACTATTGCGCTATATTTAGCACAGCTTGTGAATAGACAAAAGAATTCTGGAGAATAAACTTTCACTATTAAAATACTCCAAATGCGTCAACAGTAGCCATGGGTAATACCCATCTATTCAGACAAGATAATGAGAAAAGTGACAGTTAGTGTCTATACTTGTCTAGAGTAGAACATTTTGAGAAACCAACATCCACAGCATAGGCCTTTCAGCGATCTATTTTGGTCTAGTGTGGCTGTGCATGTCATTCAGCAGTCAGAACTGTACCTCCGCTCCAGCCCTCAATCTATTGATGCTATTTTACCAGAAAGAAATTAAGTTAGAGAAAGAAGGATGCTTTGTACCAGTAAATGGGAAATACCTGGGTGACCTGTGTCAAAACTAAGCACTAAAACGCTCTTGTTACAGGTCTCTGTCACATCCCAATATAAGAAAAGGGAGCGACTCAGGTTCATGGATTCACTTGGTGTCAAAGTAAGGAGACTTACTCCACAGGTCTGCATGGAAGGCAAAGTTTACTCTAATTACCAGATACTGAACTCAGAAGGTACACAAACTGTACAAATGGTACGGAGAGTAGAAGAGAACAAAAGGGGAAAAGGAGAGATGTTAAGAGGTCAGAGGACAGCAGGGTCTGGCTCTTCCCCCACACCTCGGTTCCACAGATCTGTGGCAGACTTCTTGGCAGGGAGTGTGGTGGTAGTGACAGGTAATCTTCACTTTCCCAGTTTCACAGACTTTCAGTTTCTCCAGTCCCTGTGTCAGTCTCTTGTTATGGCTGCAGGCTGGGAAGGGCTGATGGTGAAGGCACAGGGCACCATTTGAATCTCTCCCCTTTTCTGCTCACTGCCATGGATGCTATTTTTCCTCCACCAATTGCATGGTAGATTTTATTATCAGAGTCCCTGACAAAGCAATGGCCTTGAGAGATAGCAGTTCATCATGTTCTCAGGGCTCAACATAGTTTTTGCACATAAGTTGGCAGAGCTCCTGGGTCTGCCCATTGCAGAGGGCAAGTCTCTCCTATTACCCTGCTCACAATTTATTATGATCTTTTATGCCATCTTGTTTGCTGTCAAAGTCTGACAGCTCTATGGCTGGACAAAGGAAACAGAAGATTCTTTACCAGGTTCAGGATAGTAAAATATCCTCCTCAAGTAACTTGCCAAATATTAACAGTATTCCTCAAGAGTCATGCAACTTTTATCTCAATACAGAACTACATGTAAGTAAAAACAGCCAAAAAGTGCTTGTTCTCAATAGGTCTAATTTCTGGTATGTCCCATCTGTGCGTTTTAAGATGGATCTGTACTATGGATACTTTTTTATGAGTTCACTTCAGGATTCAGCCTCAAGGTTATAGGTTGATTTTCAAGGAAGGAAACCAAAGCAATAAGAATCCTAGAGTTCAGACATTTGACATTGCCAGATGTTGTTACGAAGCAAGTGCATGTATTCACTGCATCTTACAGCATAGCAAAGCAGTGCCTGAAGTACACCTTTCAAATGTAATTTCAGGCTCTTTATCGGCTGCCTTTGTTCTGCTGATACTGTTATCTTTTGAGTCTACTGATAAGTGCTTCTGACTTAGACAGCATCACTTCTGATCAATTCCACTTCTGACACATTACAATTGGAATAAGTCTGAAACAACGGTTCTAACAGAACACAAATTCTGTTCACTTAATTTTAAGTGAGAAGAAATTACTCAGATAACACAGAAACACCCTACTGTTTCATAAGGAGATGAATTAATAAATAGAATACATATACAGGTTGGAAGGGTTTTATCATGAGATTAAAAGACAATACAAGTGTACTTGAAGTTCAAAGAAAGTGAAAGCATACCTGTGATGTAGGAAATAAATCTAATCACTTATGTAAAAACATATTCCTGTATTTCTCTTGTTGTTCATTATTTGCTTGAAGGAATTTGTATAAAAGTTTAACGTATGAAAAAAATACAATCACTGGGTTGCCAATGGTCACTGATATTAATTCCAGACACAGAAACCAAGGCATGAAACTGATTTGAGACTGACAATACAGACAATATAATTAGAGTTTGATACTGTCATTGTTAAAATCAATCATATCCCAAAGCACTTCAAAGTCTTAAGTGATGTCTAAAGTTATAGATAGGAAGAAACAGTAATAATTATATCAACTTCAGTGACAACAAAGCAGAATATAGCTAGATTAGATGGGACTTAAGTTCAATGCCTGAGAAGCGCTTGAGACCACAGATAGATGCCATATTGCCCTTGATGTACATTGTGACACAGTGGTTTTGATGCTGCAATTATCTGTACAAGATAGTATCTTACTCTGGTATGCTTATCCACACTGCATTAATACTTCTGCAACTGAAAACAGCCTTAAAAGGGAAACAAATAAAACACTACTGAAGTTGCACATGAAATACTTCATATTGTTTTCTCACCCCCTGTAAGCAGGAGGATGAGACAGATATTTTAGAAACAGGCTATTTACTGCAGGACAGAAAGCCATTTATTTCTGCTCTGCACTAATGAGACTGCATCTGGAGTACTGTGTTTTCTGGTTCTGGGCCCCTCAGTTCAACAAGGACACAGAGCTGCTGGAGGGTGTCCAGCGTAGAGCAATGAAGGAAGTAGAACACCTCCCTTATGAGGTAAGGCTGAGGGAGCTGGGTCTCTTCAGCTTAGAGAAGAGGAGGCTGACAGGTGACCTTCTTCATGTCTATAAATATGTGAGGGGTGGGTNCTTTTGCTTCAGTACCTGATTTCATTAACATCAGATAACATGCAAAAAAGAGACAAGAGAAGTTGAAGGCACAAATTCTTGCTCTTATTTCTCTGAAAAGTACACAACTTCTAGCCAAACCTGTCCTGTATTAACTAAAGCTTGACCAGCATCAGGTAGTTGTTTTTTTTTTTTTTTTGAATCATCACTAAACTGTTATTGTATATTTAGCTTGTTTAGCACTATCACCCAAATTGATCTGCACTGTATTGCCACCCAGCAAGTTCTTCCATTCTTCTATTTGTGCAGTTAACTTCAATTTCCCAGGCATAATAATTATATTATTCCAACAAAAATGAATCTAATGCAAATCCTATCTCAAAAGTAAATTTACTAAGAGCATTCTCTATTCTACTAGGCAAATTCTTACAAAAATACTGTATACAACCAGATCCAGAAAGTGCTCTGGGACCAAAACTCTCAATTGGCAAACACCGTAAGGGTGGTTCTTCATATTCTCCCGGTACCTCCTTACAACACTTTCATCTAGATTATATCTGCCAAGTCAATTCATGGCCTTACCATGTAAGTATTAGAGCTGCAAGACCACAGACTGCTTCCACTTTAACCACAAAACACAAAGGCAGTCACACAGATGTGCCACCTACTTGAATCACTGCTGGTGGGTAGAAGGGTGTTTTGCAGATTTGTTTTTTTTCATTTCTTACCATCTTGTCATTCCCTGACTGCTTATAATTAGAATAGTTTTAGAACCACTCCAGAGGAGTCTTTCTACAGACTGATTACAGGGGTTACCTTGGACATAAATTGCCTTAGTCTCTGTTCTCCATTTCAGATGGATATTACTTGCTTTCTTAAATTTTCAGATATCTCCCTTATTTTCTCCCACCTCATTCAGTATAAAATGTAGATAAAAAACTAATTGTTAACATTTTTAAAACTGCTATTTGCTTCCTTCCTTCTTCTGTGGAATTTATAATCAAGAACTGTCAATTGAAATTTTCTTTTACGGAAGTAGAGTTAAAACTTCTTTTCCTCTTCACATCTGTGTTTACTTCCCCTTTTTGGAATTAAATTAGAAAAGAATCTGGTCATAATTAATCTTTTTGTTTGCATAAAGACAGTTGTTTTGGTCTCACCAGGCCATTCTGAATCATCTCTTATTGCAGCTATCCCAGTTCCTTGTATACTTTATTTTAAAATTGGACTGGAAGTTTTAAATCAGATGCCCATATGAGTGTGTCATGTCTAGCCACCTTCTCTGTAGAACTGGAACATTAGAAAGATTCTAGATGGGGCTGACAGGACCACCTGCTAAGGCACTTCCTGCAAAGCCCTGCTTCCATTTGCTAAAACAAAACCAGAGTAACTGCTTTGTGCTTTGTCTGCTTCAAGGTGGTTACAGCCCCATTCACAAACACTTCAATTGTTCCCCAGAACAAAAGGAAGAAATGTAAATTGTGTNTTTCAATTGTTCCCCAGAACAATTGAAAATTGTTCAATTGAAACAAAAAAGGAAGAAATGTAAATTGTGTTATTTTTCTTTGAAAACTTAAAATTTCTTCTTCTGGCCTCTCCTAGACCCTGTACCTGAGCAGTCACCACACATCTGCAGTCCTAACTCTCATGGAAATACTTTATGTTACCACCACTGGGGCCAATGAAATTGATAGCATAAGGGAAGGAGATTGTCTTAATTTCCTCCAGCTAACCAGTACTCACACTGGCACTAATAAACTTCAGATATATTCAGTTTGCTTTTATCATTAGGTCTTCAAGTATTTTAGTGTGTGAGCACAAAGGCAAGCCCAATCACGCAGTACCAGCAGGTCTGGGCTGGTGCTAGCTCCACTCTGCCCGGGCAGAAAGGAGACAACCTAATGGTAATCTCTGCCACCTTTAAGGCCACAGATGCTACATTAATTTCATGACTGTTGACACTACCAAAGATGGTAGAAGACCCTAAGAAATGTTGTTCAGATTTTGCATATTTCAAATAGCTTGTGTGTTCAAGTTTACAAAAACAGTTGGTCAGACCTGCCATACGCTCATTGTACAGCAGCACCTGTTCCTTTTTGCCAGTGCAATAATGGATCAGATCTGCAGTGCAACAGCCTCTTCCATTCAGCTCCTGCATCTACACAGTGGATCCTCGATGGATTTGGTGCAGCAGAACAGCATGGGGGTCCCTGCCAGGTGGTGCACAAATACTTGCATCATGCTGTATTAACAGCATGCTGACCTGAGATACCCTGCTGATTTGTAGCCTCCCCAGACATATCAGGTAACACAATTTTACACATTCAGAAGCTAATTCAGAGACCAAAACACTGCACTAAGGAACAATACAACTATTCTAACACTCGTAGAAGCCCCTTAGACTAGCAGGAGGATGTTGTTACCACCTTCTTAGGATACAGCTTCCCTGAAAATTATATTTTATCATGAATTTTCCTTCCTACTCCCTTTCTGAAATGGACGCGGTAAAATGTAGTGCACATCTATTCCAGCATCACAAAGATGGCACCACAGAAAATAAACAGAAAATTATTTTGTAGACTGACTCTTATAACTTGCCTTTGCAGATAGGCTAGAATCCTATGAGGTAGTTTCTTTTGCCCTCCTAATCTTTGTTGCCCAACTCAGGCTGTTAGTCATATGCCTGCTGGCTACTAAATTTTAACAAGCTTCTCTGCACTGACAGAATTATGTCTTGTTCTCCACAGAATCAGATATAATGAAGTTGCTCATTAAAAATAATGAGCTGCTTTAGTAATGAGGCCTGATGTACAGCTTCAGTCTGTGGAATATCTTATTTTCGATTGAAACATAATTAGATTCAATTGAGGTCCCCAAGTTGGGATATTAAAGGTAACCGCAAAAAGCATGCTTAATTATGAAAACTGAATACACTGAGACTATCAAAGATTCTCACATTATACCCACAGTGTCAACATATTTGTAAATATTAGTTAAAAGAAATTAATAATGCCAACATTATTGAGTAATAGGTCTAATTGGTTATAGAACTACTGTTACAAAACTCAAGTCATTACATTTACACTCAACTGCCTGAGGACAATTGTTTACATATTTAAAGCTAATGGCTTGAAATTCAGTGTGTTAAACTCAAATGATTTCCACTAACACCAGTAGAAACAAACCAAGTCTGACACTGATAAAATCCAGGCCATTAATTTATGCACAGACCTAGAAATTACTCTTGGTGTCAAGCACACAAAGCCAAAGATATCCCAGCTGTGTGATGAAAGCAAAGATCCAGACACAGGTATCAGTGCAAGAAGACAAGATCCAACGATGATGTAAACCAAGCCCTATACATGAGAGTATCTTCATGAGGTCAGCTATATAGAATGGACAAGTGACAGCAATGCACATTTAGAGATTCTCTATGCTGTTGCTTGTTCACCACCAGCATTGTGTAGTCAACAGGAATTTTTTGAGTAACAACAGATAAAGTTATAGAGCAGCTGCCACTTAAAAGAAATAGCCCAGCTTGTTAAGTCACAGCTCCTGCTGACTTCCAAACACACCTCCACTGACATCCCCTCTGGCAGGAGATCTAACTCTGAGTGTCTTCCTTCATTTTAGTAGCTGCTCTATTGAAACATGCACTACTCTTTATCAAACCAATGCTGCAAAGCATATGGAGGATGCTCAGGTTGCTATTGGAAGGGATTTTGTTTCCCCCAATGCTTCTTCAAACTTTCTGCTTTGTGCAAAGTACTTTTAACATGCCTTAACATGGTCTGTGCACCTAACAGTAAACTTTTGTTTAATGCACAGATAATGGATTAGCACTCCTAGAGACAGAAGCCTATCAAATGAACACTGATGAGAATATATTACTTCCAACACAGAAGCATTTCTGCCAGGATCACCAACACTACAACTTAGTGCCAAGCACAGCGGCAGGATTTTCAGTTAAGACTTTGGAAGAAACAGACTGAAGCTATTTTCACATTTAAAGCTCAGGAGTACTGGGAACACATGCAGTTATGATCAGATCAAGGAAAGACAGTGTAGGTGGTGTTAAACCACACCAGATAGTCCACTCTGCATCAGCAGGTGCTAATACAAAAGAACCTTTTAGTATGTTGAGGAGCACTGAGACTTACGTAGCCTGCAATGTCCACCTGATCAGAGGAACATCAAGTCTTCAGATACATGCTCTGAGCATAAACCAAACTCCCAGGATGAGACTGAGGGGTTAGGAAGAAGCCATGATATGTTCCAGAAATAACTCTTGACATAAGAAATCAGAAATAGCCTCAGTGAATGCCCTGCAACCTCCCAATTTTAAGAAAACTCTGTAACCCTGCACAAAATACTGTGAAGCAACTCTCCCACACAACTAAGTAGTTTTATAATGATCATTTCTCAGTACTGAATAACATGGAAGACATCTTATAATGTGAGACAATAAAGTAATCTTCCTAAATATTCATGAGCAGTTAAAAAATTCTGTCTTCGAGTATCCTTGTCATTCTTGTACATCACGGTGCCTATATAACCCAGCTAAGGATATTTGGCCAGAAGAACGGTAGAAAGGCAGGAAAACTGCAACAGTTCCTTAAGATCATTTCCAAAATTTATTCACTTTTTTCCTAGCTTACAGCTATTCTTGCAAATGTTTTAAATCTTATAATTCTCTTTACACGCAAGCATGACAAATGAGCAGGTGTCCTAGCTACTGCACTTTTGGTTTGGACAAACAGTATCCTTAGAAGTGCTTCTCAGAAATACAAAAGACTGAAGTAAGCCATGACTACAGTTGAACATCTGTTTTATAGCAATGGAAGCAGAGACGAACATGAAACTGAACACCCATTACATTCAGAACATAACGGTAGCACTACACATACCACTTGATGCAGTGGGAAGAAATGCAAACACCCCTACTTGCTTTTACACATTGTAAGAGGGTGTTTTTACTCTTTATGCAGTGGACTTTAATTATGACCTACAAAATGTACAGTAATAGAAAACGCAATTTTATCCCTTCTTAATCTTCATTTTTCAATCTTCTAATTTTTAATCATTTGCTTCATTGACCACTTACTTGCTTAATTTCACTGAATTATTACACTGAGCCACAGAATATTATACTTTTATCAGCAAGCTTAGAAAGGTAGCTCATTATAGAACTTTAATAACTTTAAAATAGACTTTTGCTTTAGCCAGGAAGCCTTATAAAAATGTTCTACAACATTTACCACAGATCGGGTAGCAGACCTTGCTTTTTGCTAGTAATTGAAATATTAAAATTTTTTAAAATAAAAATCGGTGTGTTGTTACCACCGCATACATATCCATTACAACACAATGAAAAAAGCCTCAGACTTTTTTGATCTTTTTGGATCAAAAACTTTGAATTCAGTATAGACTCACCCAAGGCCCACAACAAGTGGTCGCAAAGAGTTTCCAAGATGCAGGCTGGCATCAGAGAGAAGGGATGCCAGAAGACAGCTCTGGGCCCTTGCAGTAGCAGGGTACACAAAGGCAAAGTTAAGAAGGGGAAGCAGAAACAAATGCCCTGAGCTTCTAGGGCAGAAGGAGAAGGACAGAGCCTAAAGAAACCAGTTGGAAGAAAAAGCAGGATTTGTGAGATAAAAGGACCAAGTGAAAGACCTTGAAAGAAGATTAAGATTAAATGTGTTAGTAAGAGAAAGACAATTCTGCCTTCCCTTACAAGGAAGCAAACAGAGCTTCAGGCTACAGAAGCAAACAATTGCTGATGCTACAGGTAGTACAGAAAAATAGAATCTGAAGGGAAAAGAAAACAAGGGGAAAAATAACCAGAAGGCAAAAAAAATCTTAAAGAGTTTTTTCTCCACAATAATGGAATGGCCTCCATGGAGTTTTCAGTTGCAGAGCAAGAAAAGACTGAGACTCAGGTGGGGAAAGCACATGGGAGAAAATAAAAGATCCAGCAACACTTAAAGAGATGTCGACTGTGCGAACTTCTTCCCTTTTGCCACCTGAAGCAATACAGGTGTTTGGAGAGGAATAAAATTGGAAAAAGAATTCCTGTCAGTATGTTCACTCAGGATAGACAGCTGTGGCAGTGGCATGCACTGAGGTTACATGATCATAGACTCGGTCATATTTGCAGTGAGCACAGACCCACACTCTTCACTTCTCTCACAAATCTACACTGAGGCTCCAATTACCATTTGTTTCTACTGCAGCAACCCTAACCTGTACCCCCAGGGAAACGATGCCCTGCCAAGAAATCAAGACAATCAACAGCTTAATTCCACCCTTTCAATAAAAACTGTTTGTTGCCTCTGCAGTGTTTGGTTCTCACATGGCTTAACTACCCCTCTACAAGTGACCTACAGGAACTCATCTCCAAATTCACCATAGATTAAGTTTTACCAGTTATCTCAATTCTTAAACTACAGCTCACATGTTACCAAGTGAGAAGGTCAGCTTTAGAGTATTCAGATGTTTTCCATATAAAGCCATAATGACTAGTATGTGAAACTAATGATAACAACACAGAGGCTTCAGATTCACTCTAACATGAAACACCTACATGTATATTTTACTTTAAGCATTATTTAATAATGTACATCACACTAGCTGTCTGCAATATCTATTAATAAAGAAGAATTGCACCAAATCAGACTATAGCTCAGATACAGTTCACATTAAAAATACTCCAAATATTACTCTAAAAAATAATAATGATATGTATTTTTCTGAGAAATGTGTTGAAGAGGACTAATTCATTTTCAGCTTTACATTTAGCATTTCCAAGTCCAGAGACAAGTGAAGGAGCTACAAAGCTGTTTTGTTTTAATGATACTCTTCCTTTTGACAGAAATTCCCCAGGTATTAGAAAACAAAAAGTAATAAAACTTAAGTCATCTTCAAACAGAAAATAATATAGTGGGAATTTACAACATTTAATAGAGCAGGGTGCAACAAGAGTTCAAACTTAAAGTACAACCTTGAAGCTCAATGTAACACTGTGTTATTAGTTGAGGACCTGGAGGCTATATAACTGTATTTTCTAAGTACTATGTTTAGGGTAATTAGCCCATTTCCCAGCACGATTTAGCAGCTCAGTCACAGCTTCACTCTGATTTTAGCTCCAAAGATCGGTTAGCAACTAGCTAAAAAACAACCCCAAAAACTTCTGCATAGCAATCCAAGGCACAGCATGAACTAGACCAAAGTCTTCAAAATCTGCCAAAACAGTAGCCCTAGGCTATTTCTCCTTCCAGAGTCTCCAGCGACGCTAATTCAGAATAGTGCCATGTTCCCAACTCCAAAACTTCAGGTCACAGAAGTTTCAATTGAAAACCACCCACCATGAGCATTTCCTGGGAATCGGGGCTACTCATTACCAGCCAGATTAAAACACAACTGATGAAAGCAAAATTTGTATCACAATTACAAATCTAAACGCAGCTTATCTTTTAAAAAATTGGGGGAAAATCTCTCCACAGTCTTTGAACTCACATACTGCTATAAATACTCAAACCTTATCACAGACCTGACAAAAGTAGCGATAAACCAGCAGCTTTCTATTAACCGGGACAATCAATGACAACAGTTTTCTCAAAACTGCAGCATTCAGGCAGATTTCAGGCTACATCTTGAGGAGATAAAGTGTTTCCTTGTCAGTGAAATCACAGCAAATCTCCACATTCACAGCAAGCAATCAAGCTAAATGTTAATGAATAGGCATAAGAAGAAGGGTCAAAACAGGATTACCACTGAAGCAAATTCAGATCTGCCTGTGTCCTTCTATTCAGATTCATTCCCGGCATATAGATATCTGTAATAAAAATATTTACTGCCAGGGGATTTTTTTTGAGTACAAGACCACAGGAAACACTCAAAAACCTGAAGGTTCAAATATGCATCACTGCTGACCATAGACAGAATCATAGAATCATCAGGGATCAGAAGGGGCCTCGAAAGATCATCCAGTCCAATCCCCCTGCCATAGCAGGACACCCCCAGGTCCAGATGGGTTTAAAACATCCCCAGACTCCACAAATCCCTCCAGGCAGCCCCCTCCCAGTGCCCCGTCACCTTCCCTGGGAAGAAGTTATAGAATCAATCAGGCTTGAAGGGAACCACAAGATCATCCAGTTCCAACCCCCCTGCCATGGGCAGGGACGCCCCACCCTAGA